>JAVSBS010009716.1:22299-33123 GCA_033124195.1 Coracias cyanogaster
ACCTCACTACAACCTCCTTTCAGGTAGTTGTAGAGAGCAATAAGGTCTCCCCTGAGCCTCCTTTTCTCCAGGCTAAATAACTCCAGTTCTCTCAGCTGCTCCTAAGAAGACTTGTGCCGTAGACTCTTCACCAGCTTTGTTGCCTTTCTCTGGACACGCCCCAGCATCTCAATGTCCTTCTTGTAGTGAGAGGCCCAAAACTGAACACAGTATTTGAGGTGCACCTCACCAGTGCTCAGTACAGGGGGACAATCACTTTCCTAGTCCTTTTAGCCGCACTATCTCTGATATAAGACAGGATGCCATTGGCCTTCTTAGTCACCTGCAGCCGACTATGAACTAACACCACGAGGTCCTTTTTTGCTGGGCAGATTTCCAGCCGCTCTTCCCCAAACCTATAGTGTTGCATGGGGTTGTGACCCAAGTGCACATATAGGCAGCACAAGATACTCTAACAGGAACAGACGTCTGAGCTAGATTAAGTAGTAAAGACTGAATAGCCACCAGTCATCTAGCTGTATTGCATTAACAACCCACCACCCTGCAGTAGCCCTTTTGTATTCAACGGAGCCTGCGGATTTACTCTGACGAGTACATTGTTGGAGAGCTGATACTAGTAATTCACTTACATTCTGCCACCTTTTCAAGTCATTTCCCAAGAAGACAAGGGTGGAAAACTCCCACAGCCTTGAGGTGCAACACAGCTTTCACGGGACAGCCTACCTACTCACCTGGTTTGAAAGAGCTGATCTCAAATGTTAGTTTTAAGCTGTTACCCCTAAAACTCATTCACAGTGAGATCAGTGGGTGTTCTCTGCTGAAAGAGATAATTATGGTCATTGCTTTAAAAAAAAAAGTCTAAAAAGAATAAACGAAATGTCTACAATTATTTTGAATTTCTAAAGGCTTTTATAAGAAAGCATACAATTCCACACATATTCTTTTTACTTTAAGTTCTATTAGTGTATTTTTGGTTTATTTCTTTTAAGTTAATGTCCATTTACCAGGTAGCATTAATGATGTTTCAGTCATTTTAAACTTATAATTTTACTAGGATATGATAAGATTAATATAATATTATATAACCAATAGTATAAACAAGATTCATAAGAAAGAACTAACAGTACCTTTTGGGGTGGGGGGAAGGAATTTATAGGTCAGAAAAAGGTTAAAACGAGCTTTTAGTTTCACCATTAAAGATATTTTAAGAACCTTGCATCTTATGTGACCAGACCATATGAAAAGGACGACTAATATATATTTGAAGATAAAGGACTATAAGACTTTCAAATACACAGTCCTTCCTAAAACTGAAAAACATGTGGAAGGGCCTTTACCTTTTTTTCTTTCTCCACTTCATTAATTGATCCAATAGAAGTGATTGAGTTTTCTTCCAAATCTCACTTTAAATGCATTTGAAAATATCTTTTGTGTCATAAATCTTTTTATCACACATCTTTTGTGTGATAAACTTTATCTTAAATTAAGCCTTCTCTCTGAATTTTCTGAGCAATAAAATCCATGCAGTTTATAGACAAACCCCAATCAAATGTCTAGTATAACAAAATTTTTTTCTCACTTTGATTTTCATTTGAGAATATTATAAAACTTCACAAAAATGTGATCAAATTGAAACAAAAAAGCCCCAAAATTCTACAACAGCCCAAATAAGCAAACAGTAACAATAGTACAATGATGTGATTCCTTCTCCTCATGACATAAGGAATACATTATCAAAGATCTTTTAAAATGTGTTTTGGTTATGTTTTTCTCCAGATTTTTCAGTTATTTCTTGTTTTCAGTAGTTACCATTTCTTAATGGAGTAGACATATATGGGTTTTTTTAAGTCAGTGAAGAGGAGATGGAGCCCTGAGAAGCCTAAAACTTGACAATCAGACTTAATAGAACTCACAGCACCCCAATAGTGGTATTTGTGTTATCTGAAGAAAAAGGAGATTACTCATATGAAGTTGAGATAGTTCAAGATTCACACCACAACTATGGTTAATAAACTGCAGTATATGAATACGATGAATGTGAATGTATACTTTGGGTTGACCCGACAAAATTAAGAAAACAGTGTATTAATGAAGTATAGAAAATGGTTAGATAACAACCGTCAAAATGCAAACTAGATAAAAAGACGTGCAGAAATGGCACGTATAGATTGTGGAGAGGGAGTTTAAAATATTTTTCTCCGTTTAGTGTATTAAAAGGATAAATAAGGTTTATATGTATCGACATAGAGCAATTGGAAAAGAGCTTTAGCCTGTTACTTTTGTTTTGTACTTCCATGAAAAAAAAAGAAAAATAATTTTTAATGGCAAGGGAATGTTAGCACTTTCTTTGCAGTTTCTGCTCAAATCAGGCCATGGCCTTCCTGTTACAACTTTAAAGCAATTCAAGATGGGTGAACCTAATAAATGAAGAAGTGTTAAAGCCTAGTCTTATCTGACACTCAACACTATTCTGCTCCTTTCCTCTACCTTTTCAACAAATAAAGCTTACAGTCACCACTTAACCTCAAGACAAATCCTAAAACAGGGCACAGTTGTCATCCCCCTGAAAGTTCCAATATCAAAATATTATTCCTATTAATTTTAATTTATAGTGATGCATAAAAATGATCTGGAATTATCCATGAAGATTCAAAAGTCCAAACATAAACCCTCTGTTAAATTTTAGAATCTGTTAGGTGGCTGAGGAGAAAATACGTGGAAATGTATTCATTTTCCAAGACCTAACGAGACAAAACAGGAGGAAATAAGGAGTTATGAGAGGAAGAGAACTGAATTGTAGAAGAGGACAGGAAATATATTTAGATGACAAAAAGGTGAAATACTAGAAGCTACCTGAAAATGTCTTTTAACTTTCAGCAGCAATAATTTAAGGTACAATTGCCTTCTTTGTTTTATCTTCTACTTTGTACAATTGTGTGAAGTAACTTCTAGTATTATATATAGCAACTAATAGTAATAACACAGAATTATTCTGTGTCTCATGAATTATCTATGACCCTGGAATAAAATGCTTCATAGAGCACTATGATAGGTATGGGATGACAGCAGAGGTCTTCAAAGTTTATATGCAGAACACGGGAGATCCTTGGGCTATAAAGCAAAACACAAATGGTTAACTACTGTTCGTCAAAGTAGTGTCATCTTGACAACTGGGTAAAACTAGTGTTTGGGTTTATAGAGAGAACAAAGAACAAGTATCCAGTCTACACAAAACACTTTATGTGTGGTAAATTGGTTGTGATGTGGACTACCAGACAAGTGAACAAAGGGCAAGTTGCAGAGTGTTCTCAGAAATGCAAAAATGACCTAAATAAGACCTAAGATAGTGTGGCAAGAAACTGTCAGCATCAGCAGCATACTCCTCTCAAGGAAGGACTTGGGTTGCTGATGATTCATTGTACATTGCCTTCCAATATGAAACCATCAATCTTAGGACCCAGAGGGGCAATGAAATGATGAGTATAACAGCAGAGAAAGGGGTAGATACTGGAAAGTTTGTTAATGTATCATTTTAACTGCATATAATTGGAACTAGAAATGTTTACATCATTGTAACTGGAAAATAATCATTCTTTAATTAGACTGTTAAGACTTAATTAGACTAACAGTAAATTATTGGTTTTCCAAAAGCAGTATGTTCCTTCTGTCGACAACTACATTTCTAGTGTAACAAACTGGTGAAAATTCAAGCAACCTCTTTTGTAAATTGATTGCAACAAATTTGTAACACACCTCTGGGGAGAGGAGAGACATTATGTCAAATTATTGATCAGGAAGGTCCTTCTCTCACTTGCACCAATTTACCATGCCTATGGGAATGTTTCTGCAGTCACCTGGTTCTTCTTCTGGGGTTGATGACTGGCACTTCTCATGAGCAAATAAAAGATGTGCAACTTTTACATATTATGCAGTATAAATGCCACCACACCAGAACCAGCTCTCATTAGTTAGCTACACCATAAATAAAGGAAGATGAAGGAGCAGGCTCATGACCCTTGAATGTCAGCATAAGTATTAGTTCAGCTCAACAGAAGACGATCAGTAAGTCAGTTTGCTTTGAAATCTCTCTGTCTAAACTAAAGAAGGCTTGGAATCTTATTACAGGCTATTTCAAAGCTACCCAAAAAACCTGAAGTGTTCTGCAGGCTAGAGTAATGGAGGAGTACCACCCACATAGGTTATTGGATACTGCCACCTGAAACAATATAGATCATATTTATGATTCATGCTGTTGAGCAAAGAAAAAAACTTTCATTTTTTTAACTTTTGTCTTAGTACCTTACTGTCCCATAGCAAACCAATAGATATTTTCATTAATTCAAAGAGAAGGCAATTATGCAAATGTTCTCCAAATCCAAAGTCCATTACAGCTGTAACATACTTTGTTTGCAATTTCAGTTTTCCAATGAGTGTTAATATTCAGGCTCCCACCAGCTCCCAAACACAGTTTTGTTAAATGCAAGTTAAAAATCATTTATTTTTTTCTTTTGCCAACCATTCAAATACAATTTTTTTAGTCTAAGCCCAGACACTTAGAAGTACACTTAGACAAATTCTCCTTATCGTGGTGTGAGTTAGAACCAAACCAATTCTGTTCAGTGATTTGACTTTTCAGCTGAGTCTCCGCTAACTAGTTGCACTTTCTGAAGTTAACAGCATCTTTTTGCAGACAGTGTCTGCTTCTAGCAGCAATAACGTTCCATGTTTGGATTCACTACCAAGGACTGGTATGCAGACCAAGGTCACCACTAAATCTTGTGTACCACAGTGAAAGGCTGCACCAGCGGGAAAGAGCAGCCAGGACAGGTGACCCTAAACTGACCAATGAGGTATTCCATCCCATATAAGTCATATTCAGTGTAAAGCTGAGGGATCACAAGGGTCTTGTGCCTTCACGGCTCTTGCCACCTTTCTCATCCTTTCTCGTGCCTTCTTCACCCTTCTTCCTGCCTTTCTCATCAAGGTCTGGCATCCAAGGAGAACTCCATCCATTCTGCCTTTGATCCTGATTTGCATGTTCCTGAATGCAACTCCTGAACCCAGTTCCTGTCTGCTGCTGAGCCCAGTCTCGGACTTTCCCGATGCCGGCTCCACAGCCTCAGTGGTGACAATGATGTAATTGCCATCAGGGGGAGGTTGGGTTCAATACTGGTTTTGTATATATTTGTATATATTCCAATTTTTTATTATTATTATCTTCATTAAAGCTGTTTTAGTTTTCTTTTCTAATCTGTAAGTCTCTCATTGCCTTCCTTTCCCATTTGGGAGGGGAGGCCAACAGTGATCTGTAAGTTACTCTCTCTTATCCCCTTTCCTTTCCCCTTTTTAGGGGAAGGAAAGAGAGCTTAACAGATAGTGTCTGTTGAAGGTCATTCAACACTCTCATGGCACAAAACTAGTCAGAAAAAGCCTTTTTTTGTTGTTTGCTTATTAGAGTGATTAAAAAATTGTCAAATTTTTAAAATTTTTATTTTCAGAAGAGTTCCTAATTACTGATTTAATAATGAACCTCTTTTCATTTGTAAAATACTAAGTTCATTGATCTAATCAAATTATGATTAGAGACAAACCCAAGTTCTAATAAACAACTGGAAAAAAGTTTAGAAACATCGTGCAATCAACCATTTAAAAAAAACCCTACAAGTAAGCCAGCAAAAAAGGAATACAAAGAGAAATTATGATCTCTTCAACAGCAGAGAATCCTATGTTTCTAATATGGTCAAAGGATGCATGGGCTTACTCAGGCATGTACTTCTAACTCCATTGGCTTGGTAAATTTAGGTGATCTCCATCTCTCTCTGTTCTTTTGCATACTTTGGACACACTTATACCCTTCAAAACTGAAATGTTCCCTATAGTGTCATAACATTTAGCAATATGCATAGCAAAATCCATGCAGATGAGACAGTCATTTGTTTAGTATACTTATGTCTCTTTTCAATTGAGCAGTGCAAAAATTATTGCATCTGGGTAAAGATTCTATGCAAATAGTTAAGCATGAAAGAACCTCTTGAAAAAAAACAGCCCTCTGAGTTCTTGGATTTAAACTATTTAATGTCATTCTTCTTAGTCAATTGAGATTAAAACTGTTGGTTCATACTCAACCCTTTCTCCAACTTCATTGTTCTGCTGTCACTCACATCTGTCAGCCAAGCAGAAGATAGTAACTAAGTACCAGACTCAAATGAGACAAGGTTCATGCTCAAACTAGGGAATTATATTGGCATTCTGTGCAAGCATACTTAGAGGGTTATGTAATTTCTAGGACATTATAAAAAATTATCACTGTTGCCTAGTATCTGTGTGTGAAAACAGTTACCACCTTATCACAGGACATTGGCAACAGGGACACACACATTAATGAAAGTGACTATACATCACAGCTCAGCATATCACCCTTAAGTGGAAAAGGCAACACCAGACAATATTTCTTCCTTGGAGGCTGGGATGTCTAAGACTGACTCAAAATTCAAGACAAATCTTTTCCACATAGGTCAGAGATGTTTACAATCCATTTTAAGTGCCACTTATGGGCATCTTAATTATATATCTAGCATGCATAAATATTACAGAGGTCATACAATAATTCTATATATCTTTTAGGTGTGTTTAATTTTAAATCAGATCACCTTATTTATGCATTAGCCAAAATAATTATGTCTTGAGAAATATTCACTGAAATAATCTTCTACCATTACTTCTGTTCTCAGACTCAGCTTTTTCTATCCTCATACTAGACTTCACACTGGTGCATAATTATCCTTTTCTGAAAGGCTGACAGTTGCAGCATTTCTTACTTTTAGGAGCGTATCAAGGATTTTAAATTAATAAGTCTCTAAATAGTGGGGATTTTCCTCTGAAGACTATGTAAATCTTAATGTTTCATTCATTTCATAGAATCACATTAGTATTCTAAGTAAATCGGAATTTTTCAAACGTCCATTAACTCTTTTTTGTACTTCCAACCCTTATATTTAGTTAATTTTAACTTATTTTTTGGTAGCTAATGAGCATCATGTTAAAATCATGCAAACAGGAAATTTATAAGAAATGTTTTTTTCAAATAAGATAAGCTGGTCACTAGCAATGCAAATTTGCAGAATGTTTGCAGAACAAACCACTTTTTATTCTACATGGTCTTTGAAATGCTTCAGAGGCTACCCACCTATGTAAGGCAGAAACCCTTCCATCTCCAGGCCAGATGACTTGTGAAAGCACGTCATCTAAATTTGCACTGAAGTTGTAGACTAGTGAAACATATTTTCCCTCCCTCCCAAACTCCTCATGAGGTCTGTTTGATAGATAAAAAAGTCAGGATGGTGCCTAAATTTGCTGTTTTGGTAGCCAAGGTAGATAGTATTTGGCAGCTGGAACTTCTCCCTCTGCCCAAGATCATAGCTTGACAAAATTTGTGATTGATGTCAAGTCATAGGTACCATGATGTCACATCTTCTTACTGAGAGATGATGTAACTTTACATATCAAGATAGCAATAACCTTTGTTAACAACATAATTTCTTTTTAAAGTCTGTGGCTGACAAGATTAGTAATGACTTTGTTTAACACATACAGATATGGTGCCAGGGAACCTGACTAAATGACTCAGGAGATCCCTTCCTGGCCTATGTCCTTCTTCACTGATACCAGACAGACTATATCTGACTTGCAAACAGTAATGTCAGTACCTAATTATAATTCTGCAGACCTTTTATTTCTTTAATTACACATGTGCTTAAACATTAGCCCTCTAACCCACGCTCTGTCAGCATTGCAGTTCAGAATCTACAGCTGAAGAGAAGCTGAGATAATTTGGTTCCTAGTTTTAGGGTCTATCAGACACTTTTCATTTCAAAAAATAAATTTTATTCATTTGCTTGTGAATTCTGTATCTTTACCACAGTTTAAGGGTACTTCAAAATTCATGCACATATAATTGTAGTCTTAACAGCCCCAAGTATATAAAGTTATCCATGATATCAATACTGGGGATAGACAGACTGAATGTGGGCAACCCACAGGAAACAAAATTATTTCTTCATCCACTCCCTATTCTAATTAATAAAAAATTAAAAAATAATTAAAAAATAACAAAAAGGAAAAGATGATAGCTTATAGTTCCTGAAAGTTAATAACAGCTCTAGCAGCATATTAGTGTAGGCAGTTATTGTGGCAGTAGGATCCCTGACACGATCAAATTGGGAAGCTGATAAATTTATGGACTTCTACATGTTTATTCTTTGAAATACACAGCCCACAGAGGCAAGCCATTGCTGCTGCCATGAGAGTTACAATGGGCCACACGTTGAGCTGCTGCGACAGGTGTATACAAGACTGAATTAAAAAAGAAAACCCCTTTTTTTAAAAAATTGCAAGTTAATTAATCTTAGTAGCTATATTGATTAAAAAGCTTTCAGAATTGTCTGCTGTTTTTTTAAAAACAAGACAGAGCACTCCAGAAGAGCTATAACGATTTTTGTCTTATTCCGTCACTGTTTATTTGTTTCTATAACTTGTACATACTCAGTTTAGAGTACAACTTGTATATATAGAGTAATAACTTGTACATACTCAGACTTAGAACAAGTAGGAATCCCACAGAGTTGTAACACAATAAGACAAAAAAACCCCAAACCATTAAAAACCATTTAGAAGAGGTAAACATTTTGCTGCAGTCTAGAAGTGGTGACTATACACTGTGAAGTGGTGGGGTATTGCATGCCTGAGCACCTGCTATGTAGAGCACTGAATGATATCATGTACCACACAGTACAATCTGTATTCTTTTAAGTCTGAGTTTTATTAAAGAAACAGTCACATTTTGTATTGGATATCTAAACATGTCTAAAATATGCATAATTTTTTATCTGGGTTGGGAACTAACTTTTTTACTTATTCCTACTGAGAGGGAGACACAGTGACAGAATGCTCCACAGGAGAAGGAGAGTAGGAGTAAGAGCAGGGAGGGGCAGTAGCCTCACCTCCCACAGTGTCTGGCAAAGCCAGCAGAGATAGTGGCTGCTGGGGTCAGCCCAGAGCCTACAGCAAATCGACAGTGATAAGGCAGGTTCCAGGTCAATCCAGGATGGCACACCTGTGGGTCACTTCTGCAGCCCAGATCAACAGGGTATCCAGCTACAATGCAGCTCTGGTGGGATCCGGGGGGACAGAAGTTGTTGAAAAGCTGTTCCCAGGTGAAGCTGTAGGAGCCCCTGACAAGGCCTTTCAGAAGAGCTTTCTTGAAGAGCACTCTTCACAAGTGAGACTCGCACACCATCATCGGGTTCAGCCCTGAAACCCCTAGGGGGGCGTGTGCTCACAGCCCTGACATCTACCTCTCCTCTGCACTTTTGCAATAGACAAATCTCCAGTGAGTACTTCTTATTTCTTTCGGCTTTCAAGCTCTTCAAGCTTTTACACAGTGGAGCATGAACTTCAGAAGCTGTTGTTTTTCAATGTACTGAAAAAAAGGGAAGATGGAGAAGCAATGTAACAAATTCTTAAATATTTATAAGCATTAGCAGCTTTCATCACACATGCTTTTTCATTAGGAAAGCATCAGATTGTCGAAATATTCCATTCCTAAGTATTTGATGAATTTGGGCAGAATCTTTAAGATTTTATTTTTATTTCTTTTTCTCTTCGCCACAACTCCTTGTCAATAAACTTCATGTGATTCCTTGAATTAAAAAAAAAAAAACAAAACACAACCAAAAACCAAGAATTGGCAACTTCCCACATAGAGGGCCATCTCTTCATATCATAAGTGATATGAAGTTGTTGGAAAGCAGATAGGAGATAAATAGGTTCTTAGGAGAGATTGCTTGGAAAATCCTTCCTAGGAAAGTTTATCAGTATATTAGATTAGTTTGGTAAAGGCAGGAAACAGGATAAAGATTTGAGAGATAACTAAAATGGTTTACATAAAATATTTGAAGTTAAATAGTGAAAAGTGTAAGGTAGGCAACAAAGGCCATAGAAGCACATAGATTGCTATGGCATCTACTTTTTCCATAATGAGGGGAGAACTGGGTAAAGAGGAGGAATGAAGGCAAGCAGTGTGTCAGCTTCGGTGGTGAAGCACAAGACCTGCAGTGCATGCAAGGAGGTTTGTACACAGACAGTCCTGCAACTAATATTTCTCTCCATCACCAATAAAAATCTCAAATACCTTTAAACGAATAAAGAAGGCTGAGGTACTTAATGCCTTCTTCGCCTCAGTCTTTAATAGTCAGTCTGGATCTCCTCATGGTATTCAATCCCCTGAAATGGAAGATAGGGATGGAGACCAGAATAATCCCCTCATAATCCAGGAAGTGGTGATTAACGACCTTCTAAACCAACTGGAAACCCACAAATCTATGAGGCCAGATGAGATCCACTCGAGAGTGCTGAGGGAGATGGCAGAGGAACTTGACAAGCCGCTCTCCATCATTTATCAGCAATCCTGGTCAACTGGGGAGGTCCCGGATGACTGGAGACTTACTAATGTGACACCCATGCATAAGAAGGGCAGGAAGGATGATCCAGGGAACTACAGGCCTGTTAGCCTGACCTCGGTCCCGGGGAAGGTTATGGAACAATTCATCTTGGGGGTGATCACACAGCAAGTGCAGGACAACACGGGGATCAGGCCCAGCCAACATGGGTTTATGAAGGGCAAGTCCTGTTTAACCAACCTGATCTCTTTCTATGATCAAGTAACACGCCTAGTGGATGAAGGCAAGGCGGTGGATGTTGTCTACCTGGACTTCAGTAAGGCATTTGACACCGTTTCTCACAGCATTCTGCTGGAGAAGCTGGCAG
>JAVSBS010009719.1:0-21464 GCA_033124195.1 Coracias cyanogaster
GCTGAGCCCGGACTGGGACTTTTCCAGTGCCTGCACAGCCTTTGTGGTGACAGTGACGTAATTGCCATCAGGGGGAGGTTGGGTTCGATATTGGTTTTGTATATATTTGTATATATTCGATTTTATTATTATTATCTTCATTAAAGCTGTTTTAGTTTTCTAATCCAGAAGTCTCTCTCTCATTCCTTTCCCCTCCCATTTGGGAGGGGAGGGGCAATAAGTCTCTCCCCCTTATCCTCTTTCTCTTCCTCTATTTGGGGGCGGGAAAGAGGGGTTAACAGAGAGTGTCTGTTGTAGGTCTGGTGGATTGAACCTAAACCTCGACAGACTTATTGGCACCCAACGCGGGGCGAACAATAGAGCTTTGATAAATTGCCCAAATAGTTCAAATTCCGGTTTAGAGAGTATCACCTTTTTCTTTCTGAGAGTCTTTAAGGATTAGAAATTAAAACAAACCTCTTAAATCATGTTATTGTCGAGAGCAAAATCATATAGTATACTTTTAGAATGTGCTTCTGAGTTAAGAGCCATAATGTGGTCTTATCTGCCGTTTGCGCTTTGTTATCGTTTACTTGTTTTCACTGTCTCAAAGTGCACGGTTCTGAACATGGGGCAGAAGCAGCTGCTCTGCTGGGGTGTTTGTCACTGGTTGGGCCGCAGTGGGCAGCGGGTGCGTCTGTGTCCTACTGGTGTCACATAGTGGATCTTGTTAATTAGTTTTAGCTTGGGAAATTGTATTTTTCCTCGTTATGCTAATGTGACTCTACTAGATTTTGGGATTCCAACCTCAACAATGATCCAATTCACCACACTTGGATTTTTTGGTAGTGTTTTTTCCCAGCCGTACCACCACCACCAACCAGAGAGTACCGCTGTGATTTTTTTTGGCTTATGTAAAGGTGCATATTTATCCACAGTAAAGGTATCAGATTAAAAAAAACACACTATGCTGTGTTCTTTTGTTGGAGTTGTAGTAGTTTAGCAAGAGAAAACTGAACATATAAATCTGCAACTATATGAAACCATCTGGTTTACATTATTTTCTTCAGTAAAAGGGAAATCCAGCTGTGTTTAAAACACATGGAGGTCAAATATGCTTCCTTCAGAAAATGGAAATCCAGCCACCGTAAAGCATATAGTGACTAAAAAAAACGTTTTAAGGGTAGTAGAGTTTTAAAAGCTGAGATGAAATTCAAAAAAGCAAACAGCTGAAAATGTGAAAACAAATTTCTTGCAATTGCATCTGATACAGGGAAGAAAGATGTATAGAATACTGCAACTGAGTTGTTTTGCAGCTACTTTCCCTATTGTTTCATCATTATGAATGAGTGTCTTCAATGGCATTTGTCACTGGCAAATCTTCAGCAGTAAAAAAGGCTGGTTTAAAAGTACAGAGGAAAGAATGTTTCTAACTGGGGCAGAATGCTATGTTATAGTCATGGTAGTAACAGTAATCCATTCAGACTACAACTCATCTGTACCACAATCTTTCAGTTACTTTTATAATGCCATACAAGCCTCATCAACAGTCACTTCTGTTAATAAGATACACATTTGCTTCTGTTAATAAAAATGAGAAATTGCCAAATTATATCAGGGACGCTGGGAGAAATTAATTGCAGCAACCTAGATCAGATGATATATTAATTTTTAAGGCCAAAGCAACTTTTTCCCAACTCAGTGAAATGTGTAATTGACCTCTGCAACAGAGCTTGGAAACTGGATATCCGCAGGTGGCTGCTGTAGCAATCAGGTTGGAGTTTCCTACCCACTATTATTCTGCATTAAAGTCTCACAGGCTCTGTCTAATCTAAAAATTATTTCATCCTTTCCTGCAAAACAGCACAGCTCTGTCAGAAGGGATGGCGTGCTCTGCCCTCCCAGCACACAGCAGCTCAGCGCACGAGGTGTAGTTGAATGCTTTTAAGGGAGAAACATGTTCGGTACCTCTAAGGGAGAGAAGAGAACTGAATATCAAGGAGAGGTCTGAACGAATCGCCAGGAGAGCTGATGAATGAACAGAAGAACAACAAACTGTGCTCTTAGAAGGAAATGGTGATTACTGCAGCATTTTACACAGGTGTTAAACTAATTGGCGTGGTTTGAGAGTGCCTGCCAGAGCACAGCTCTGCAAGAAAGCAGAGAAATAGAAAAGGATAATCCGAAGCGTTGAGAAAAACGTGGTACTGTCAGCACTGTCAAATCTTCTAGATAGAGAATGAAGAATGTCAGGGGACATTTTATGCAGAAAATATATGGTGCCTATAAACTTTCTGAAATAGGATTCAACAGAAGGGGTGTTTCAAAGATGACCATTTTGAGTTTAGCTGATGGATTCATCAGTTTTCTGAGCAGCGTTTTAAGAATCAAGAAGTTCACTGGAGGTCACTTTAGCCACATTAGTAATCAGAGACTGCAATACATTTCCTGAAGGTTTGGGTTTTTTTTTTTAGACAGTCCTGTAGTCTTTTACAGTTTTCAAGAAATAAAGTACGAGAAGATCATTACCTAAAAGAAAAGGCTTTCTAACTTTTCAAAATTCCCAGTTTTGTTCCTGCCCAGGCTTAATTTGGGCCCCTGATGAAGTTCACTTACTGGCTGGAATTGCTTTGTGCTGGTTTTCGGGTGCTCATCTGTTGGACTGTGATGTGATCTCTTTCCAAGCTCTAGGCATCTATTGCTGGCGCTGGCATCTAAATGGTAGGAGTGGGATGGATTGTCCCACTGATGCATTGAAGTCATAACTATTAATGTGATTTCCTATATGTTAAGAATTTATGTGAAGAAACTTCTAAGAATGCTTTTCATATCAGTGCAATAGTCTGGGTAATAACAATACAGGTTATGGATTTGTGAGTCCAGATGCTAAAACACCTTCTATTTGAGAATAAATGAGACTTTACGCTTGCCAGAAAATCTTTTTCAGATATTTATTCTAGAGTGTTTTGCTTTTCAGAAGTGTTTAAACCCGTCTTGAACTGAAAACTAGAGAAGAATATTTAGAAACTAGAATCTTGAATGTTAGAAAGAGCAGAAGGTAAAAAAAAAAAAGCTATCTGTTAAGTTTCTTTACAGTTCTGAGGATCTGAGGTCTCTAGCTGTTACTTCTGTGAACAAAGGGAATGTACTTAAAAGGTTTTAACACATTAGCTTTACATATAAATAAATTGCAATTTTGGTGATAAAAATTACATATTATTGTCTAGATCTAATACATTTCTTTTTTTGAGAAATTAGTAGAAAAAATGCAGTGATAAAATTTAATAAGGTTGAATTCCTAAACTTTCTCAGTGCTGCTTATATTGTGTTTTCACCACAACAGAGAATGATTCTTTCTTATTCAGATAATTATCTAATCTTTAAAAAATATAAGTGGACTCAGTTTGCAGTATTTCTTCATACAGCCATAAATGCAATGCCTCTGAAAAGCATGTACTGTTTTTAAAGAAAGGTAATTATTGTGGTTGTATTCAGATGTCTGGCAAATTAATGGCAGCTCTGACCTGAAATCTCATCTGAAAGCAACTGTATTTCTTTGCAGGTTAATCTCTGGGACTTTGGATTTTCTGATTAAAATATATGTTCCTGACTGGTACATTAATCTAAAGATATGTTTCTCTGCTGGAGCTATTTCAGGACTATTTCTTTGATTCTTCTGTCTTTCTGCAGTGGTGAATTACAGCTGGCTCTGCAAATCTCATTTCTGAGACAGCACTTGTCCCTTTCAAATGGAATAGTTTAGTCTGCTCCTACTTGGTCTTAAGTGTATTCCTTCACAAAACAATTTTCATATATTTTGCTTCACTGGAGTGTTCTAGTGCAGAAGTTTGGGGTAGGGGTCAAGGAGCCAGCAGAGGAAAATGCAAGGTGATTATTGTTTGTTTGGCTGCGGGTATAGGGGGCAGGGAAGTAAAACTCTTGATCTCAAAGAGATGTACTAGTGTCAAGGGCCTGTACATCAGTAGCTCTTTTGTCATAAAGGAGTATTCCTGACACTTCTTGCATACCTCTAGTAATACCTACCAGCCTGCTTCTGTAGGGTACATACAGTCTACTTTTAGAAACTGCTAAACTTAACTAAGATAATTAAATTAAACTAAAACCGGTTGTGTCCAACCTGGTTTTGGCATTTGTTGCTCTTCTGTCAGAATTAATGAACATGCTATGTCCAAACCCACTTTGACTTTCAAAAGGCATGAGCTGGCTTAAGAGCAAATATCCGCTCTCCATGAAGATCTCTCCCTATAAACAATGATCCCAATGTTGACCTTCTCAGTCAGTAAGGCCCTGTGGAAATCATTGCAGTAACACTGCTGGAAACCAATAGCATGGAAAAAATCCACTCAGTCTCCTTTTTTTTTTATTTGGTCGTACACCATGCTTCTCCTTTATATCTCCATTATATCTACAGGACATTGCCTCATTCCCATCCCCAGCACCACTTTGTATACTAAATCCCTAAGCAGTATTCAAGCTTCTGTCAATGGGAGTCCTGCAGGTAGACAATGAGAGTAGAATGTTGAAGGGGTCTGTAATGAAGATCAGAATAAAAAATGTAATTACCTACTGAATTAATTAAAATGTTGCACCTGAACTCTCAGGGGTATTTTTGTAGGGGGAAAAAAAAAACCATCCCCAGACTTTGGCTGTACAATTTTTTTAATGTCAAGAAATTTCAAACCTGGATGACTTGCATGGAGTTGAGATTATATTATTATTGAGATTATACCCCAAATATAGCTTTTTTTTTTTTTCAGTCATATAGCTTTGGCCTAGGAACAGTTCACTGACCTGAAGGAAGCTAAATTAATATCCTACCTGTGCTGGTCTCTCTATCAATCATGAAATGAAGCAGAGAGAGTAGCATCTTTGGTGGGTGCTTCAGGTCTCAGCACTTTGTAAGTCTCCATGGATCTAAAGGAATCCTTAACATGAAAAATCCAACCTGTGAATATATTTCAGTACAGCACAGCTGATTTCTCAATGTGGGAGAAAATTTACACTATCCCATGTAAATTTGATGGACTGTATGGGAGGTTTACAGTGTAGTTTGACTGTTTGATTGTATTTTTTCCCATTGAAGAGATGGTTAAAACACCCTAAAAACATAATAGTAATTACTTAATTATTTAAAATTAACATTTAATGTCACTATGTAACAAAGTGTAACTTGCTATCTCTGTGGCGAGATACTAACACACTGGATGAAATTCAACATTTCAGAAGCAACAAATGAAAGATAAGGATTAAATGATACTTTATGGAATCACATTTTTTCAGTAAAAAAAATTATTTCTCTTTTCCACTTTTAAATTTGGAAACTTATCAAAACCATCAAACTCATTTTCAACAAATCAATATTTATAGTGGAAAATATGTTAATTATACAATTGCTAATTATCCCTACTTGTTTTCACCTCATTAGCTGCCAGCAGACTACTTTGCTGCTTGAGGGGAAAGAGAACCTTGACCAAATGAAATGAAGGCTGGAGCAATTCCATAATTGACTGTTTGTGCTCACATATAAATCTATTTGCTCTGGCTTGATTTGCTTGCTTTCCTTTAAAGTATGTTAGATAAACAAAAATATCTTCCTTTTTAATTAGCGGCTGTCAAAATGGCACTTTACTTAAATTCTAAAATAAATCCTTGGCATTTGTTTTAGGCTGCAGAAATGCATTCTCATTTTCTGAGCTGAATGCAAAATTATTGTAATTCCAGTCCTGCGGAATTTACTGCATGCAGTTTGAGCTCCTCAATCCATCCTGGCAACAGAATATTGTTGTATGGTTTACTAGGAATCCATTCATAAGCATTCCAATTAATATATAGAGACATTTCTGATTTCTTTCTAGATTTTAGTCATCTGATCAAGAAAAATAACGGTTGCTTAGACTGGGAAGGCAAATTCTAGTCTTAAACGTGTTTCTGATTTAGAAAATCCATTTACAATTAACAGATGAACTTGCAATAAAATGAGACTTACTCAAAGACATGCCAACTTATACCTTGCAAAAGAAATTGAAAGAGACAGGAGAAGGTTCTTAAATTGTATAAAGAAAGTTAGGAAACAGCTTCTGTGCTATAGAAGTAGATTGGACAGTAAAGCTGTATTAAATATAGTAATAAATAATCAGCAGGAACAGAGATCCTAACTAAGAGGACTATTAAATTTGCCTAATAGGATGAAGGTTCTAAAAAAATGTAACTGGTGTAACTGAAATGTATGACTTTGAGTCCACAGAAAATACAGGGTCTAAAGTATTTATTCCATAATTCTGCATGAACTGCCATGTGACAAACTAGCTTCCACTTTTTATAAATTGTCAAATCAGGAGTAATAATATCAGACTGGAAAATAACAAATCCCTGGAGACTAAGGCAGATCCGGACTTATTAGTGTGACCTCATTGGTATAAAGGCATTTAGAGGGAAGAAACTGAGCGTGAGAATAATTAAAATGACAAAGTTAATGGAAGCAGAAATAAAATTCATTAAGGCTTTATTACAAAATAATTTTACTGGAGTAATCTGCTATACTTCTTTGAGAAGATAATTGATTAGTTTTAGATAGATAAGACAGTCTCTTTTTTGTATGTGAAGTAGTGTCTGATGTAGTGTCATATACGTTATTTGTAGATATGGAAAAGATGAAAATGCAGGTGCATAGGAATTTACTAAATGAAGGTTTCTGCTAGCAACATGAAAATACTGAATGGGAAACCAGTACTGGAAATCTCCAAGTCTTTGTCTTGGACTTTTTATGTACACTGTTTTGAGAACCTAGAAAATAAAAGTGCAATGGTTAATACTGCCGATACAAAACTAGAGTCTGCTTTCAATATGGAACAAAATAATTTGATTTGATGACATGATTAACTTTAAAACTACTGTTAAATAGAAGAGGGAAAGATGTAAAATTCTAAGGAAACACTAAAGGCATGGAAAGATATGGATAAACTAGTTGATTACATCATGACTCTGATCTATTAAAGCAATGTAATCATAAAAGGAGATAATGTGACCACAGGATGAAAAGAAAGGTATTTCCACTGAGACAGGGAAATACTCATGATCTATACTGGTCACAGACAGAATTTAATTTGCAAGATTATGTATACTGTCACCTGGTTCTTTCCAAGAAGGGAACTGAAATAAGGTCAGAAAGTGCTAGTAGGATGCTCAGGGTAAGGAAGAATCCATCATAAAAGGGCAACAGACAATAAAAATTTGGCTTGATCTGTATCACAGAACAAAGAAAATAGCTAAGATTGCTCTTTGTATGAAAGCTAAATTGCAGGAGATATTTAAGCTAATGGGCAATGTCAGCATAAGAATAAATATGTATGAATCATCTTGCAGTTATTTGAGACAGATATTAAGAGATTAATAACTATCATAGCAGAAAGACTGATATATATCAGAAGGAGCTTCTGAAAAAAAATAATATATTTAAAGGCATGACATGTATTAGATACCGCTTTCTTTGTGGAGCTATACTAATTGACCTGAGAAGCCATAAATGATGCAATTACAGATGCCTGCTCCCTGGAAGTGTTCAAAACCAAGCTGGATGGGGCTTTGAGTAAACTGATCTACTGGAAGGTGCTCCTGCCCATGGCAGGGTGTTTGGAACTAGACAATCTTTAATGTCCCTTCCAACCCAATCCGTTCTATGATTCTATGACAGAGGCAACAGTATTATGAACATTTCACCAAAAGAGATGAGGGTGTGATTTGTACTACCTTTGATCTGAGTAGGAGTCAAATTCTTTTCAGTTTCTATCTTTGCTGTGTTTTTATTTGTTTTAAATGAAAAATCATACAATCATATAACGATAGAATGTATAGGGTTGGAAGGGGCCTCTAAAGGCCATCTAGTCCAACCCCCTACAATAAGCAGGGACATCTCTAACTGGGTCAGGTTGCTCAGAGCCCCATCAAGCCTGACCTTGAAATGTCTCCAGGGATGGGGCCTCCACCACCTCCCTGGGCAACCTGTTCCAGTGCTCAACCACCTTCATATTAAAGAACTTTTTCCTAGTGTACAACCTAAATCTATCCTTTTCTAGCTTAAAACATTACCCCTTGTCCTGTTGGTACAGACTCTCCAGAACAGATCTCCGTCTGCCTTCTATATGCCCCTTTCAGGTATTAGAAGGTCGCTATATAAGGTCCTCCCGGAGCCTTCTCTTCTCCAGGCTGAACAACCCCAACTCTCTCAGCTTGTCTTCACAGGAGAGGTGCCTCCTGCCCTCTAATCATTTTTGTGGCTCTCCTCTGGACATGCTCCAAAGGTCCACATCCTTCTTGTGCTGGGGCCTCCAGAGCTGGATGCAGTTCTCTGGGTGAGGTTTCACCAGGGCAGAGTAGAGGGGCAGAATCACCTCTCTCGATCTGCTGGCCACTCTTCTTTTAATGCAGCCCAGGATGCAATTTGCCTTCTGGGCTGCCATTGCGCATTGGTGGCTCATGTCCAGCTTTTCATCCACAAAATGTCTCTCTTCTCCTGTGAACCCAGAACTGGACAGGGCATTCCAGGTGTGGTCTCACCAGTGCTGAGTAGAGGAGAAGGATCATCTCCCTTAGCCCACTGGAAATGCTTTGTCTAACGCAGTCCAGAGTACCATTAGCCTTTTTTGACTGCAAGAACACATTACTGCCTCATGTCCAGCTTAATGTCCACCAGGAACCCCAGGATCTTTCCTGCAAAGCTGCTTTCCGGGTTGGTAAGTCACGGCATGTACTGGTGCCTGGGATTGTTCCTCCCTAGATGCAAGACTTTGCACTTCCCCTTATTGAACTGTATGAGGGTTATGTCAGTCCATTTCTCCAACCTGTTGAGGACCCTCTGGATGGCAGTGAGATCCTCTGCCATATCAGTGACTCCTCTCAGTTTTGTGCCATCTGCAAACTTGCTGAGGGCATTGTCTGCCCCATTAATCCAATCATTAATGAAGATTATAAATAAGATGGGCACAGTATTGACCCCTGGGTTACACACTGCTAGTTACTGACTCTTAACTAGACTTCCTACCACTGATCAACACCCTCTGAGCCCAGTCATTCAGGTAGTTTTCAACTCACAGACTTCTCATTCAGCCCATACTTCATCAGCCTAGATCTTATGGAAACTTAGTGGAAACTTCCGTGAAGTGGAAGTTAGTTGGCTGATCTTGATTAAACAAGGTTACAATTTGGTACATTTGCAGATTGTTGTGTGAATAAACATCACTCAGAAAATTTCCATTCCTCTATATCTAAAGTATGTCTTTTAATTAAATAATGTTTTTACAAGATTTCAGCTAGTTTGAACTATTATCACATAAAACATGGAAATATATTCACCTGGGACATGTTGAACCTTGCCTTAGTCACATAGATGCAGTTAAGGAAGTTGGGAATTAATCCCCTAGGCATGTTAATGTGCTTTTTTGACAACTATTATTAACTCTAACAAGGTATTTAAATTGCAGATATCCTGCTGACTGAATATTCAATAGGTACTTGACAGCCAGTCACCAGTGTCCCAGATGCGTTTTCCTGTTGCATGTGTATCCTGTGGCTTTAGCTTCACGATAGTTTGTTCAATCTTGAGAGTCCTGTGTCAGAGATATTTTAACTCTTTAGAGTAAACTTTTGCATTCATCATCGTGAATTCGGCATCTGTATCAGTGAAAAAAAATATTGCTAGTTTTCCTTTTTTATAGCTATCTATTGAAAGCCATTGGTCTCAGCATAGATCCCTTGGGACTCTAACAAGGTTGGTAACAGTCGGTAACATATATCGACCATTTATGCAGTATGCATAAATACATATTCCTGGTTTCTTTCTTCTTAATTAGATTGCAATAGACAAAAAAAACCTTCCTGGAACAGCTAAAATTATTTTAACGATCATTGATTGGAAAGCTTATTAAAAGTTAATTGAAAATACAAATACATTTGCAGCTACCTTTAGCTGCCTGGTAGTGACTGTTCATGTCAAAGACTGCTACTATATTGGTGGGCAATTATTATCCTTTACAAAACCAATACAGAACTTCCCCATTAAATAACATATCTATGTGTCCGTTATTTATTTGGTTTTAATTCCCGTTTATTTCCTTTTAAAATGTATTTTCAGCTAATTGGTTTGATACTGAAATCTGACCCCCAAGTTTTTGGCTTCTTGAATTCTTCCTGAATCTCTTGTTGATAACTGTTACCACACATACCATATTTCATTTTTCCAGTAGCAATTAATTTTACTAATAGCTGGACAACAGTTTGTACATGAGGTGGTAGTTCAGCAAATTTGAAGTGTAAACTATATGGAACTTGCTTCTACGTAGTGGCTGGTTCTTTCTCTTTGTTTTGTTCCTTTTGCCTTTGGAAGAGCCTGAAGGGCTCTCAGCTGGTTGTCTGTGTGCTGCTAACTACTTAAACAGTCTCTGATACTTTAAAAACATTCAAGTCTTATGAATCTTGCTAGACAGGTATCCTGTTTTTTCTTCTCATAGGAACTGATCCTATCAGGTCTGTGCTAGGTTTGTTAGGTCACCCCTTTCAGGAACTTATGCGGATAAGTCATGGAAGTGAGAACAAATGCGTGGTAGTTATGTGTGCATTTTTGTCTATAATTAGAGAAGAGATAATGAGTTTGCAGCCTGAGATCTCCCTTGGTAATTTATTCATCCTAGGTGAAGAGAACAAGAGAGAATTGAGGAAGGCAAAAGGAAGGGCTGGGACTCCTTTGGGGCATCAGCAAAGATTTACTGATATGTAGCGAGAGCTCTCCACTACAGCACTGAAACTATAAACATGATGTGAAAAAAATTTGGGGGCTTAATATTGACTCTATTATTGTAATTATTTTAATTAGGACCTATATGGTGATATATCTAGGTAATTATAATCAGGGCTTGGTAAGTGGAGAAATAAACAACTATTCAAAGTAGTAAAGGCCTATTTGTAAGTGCAATTATATAAAAGTGATGCAGAAGGAGAGTTTGATAGCTACGGTTTTTATTTTTTTCTTAAAACAGAAATGTCCTTTTGTGATCTTCTTTTCTCTTGTCCTTTTTGGGCCCTAAAGAGAGGTTTCTTAGTTGTGTTTCCCTAATATTTGTGGCATTTTTCTTGTGTCCCAGCCACAGTCTGACTTTTTACTTTAAAATTGCTTTCATTTCCTTCCTTCATTTTCTATCATGCAAGATATGAATTATGATTTATAAAATGCTACTGGAAACTACAATTATGTTTGTCGTTGGCAGAAACTTTTCCCTTTTTTCATCCTGATAATACTATCAATTATTATTATACTTTGTTTGTTGTGTGTCATCCCACAGATCTTGCTTAAGTTAACTACTGATATTAAAACAATGAATGGTGTAAACTGTAAATCTTCCCTAAAATTAAAAAAAATGTCATCCATACTGTTTCTGCTACAGATGATTTTAAGAGAATAAAGACAAGCTAACATGTCAATGCCACTTGAAATTCATTTTAGACACATCTTGAACTAGGATCTCACACTGCCATACTGAGAGCTTAGGGCTCAAGTGAAACTGTCTTGCAGCTTGCTGCATAGAAAACCACCACATTACCCCTTAGATAACTTTCATATGTACAGAGTGGCTTGATAGAATTATCAATAAAAGCAAATACATAGATAACAGACATCAAATTTTCAGTTACTTGTCCTTCACATTGCTTGTGAAATACTGAACACTGAAAGATCACAGAATGAAATCCAAATGAAGTTGAAATCTTTCGTGGTGAAGTTCAGGATATTAGGCCATTAATCTATAGAACACAAACTCCTTGATTTCAGATGAATGTAATGTTTGTATAAGGCTGAGCAGTACTGAGGTCACTAATTGTTGCGTATGAACTGCTAGAGCTGTTCATGGACTCAACTTCCTCTAAATAGAGTGAGACGGAATTTGTTGACAGTAATATTTGTATTCATGACTAAAAAAAATGGAATTCCGAAGTCGAAAATGAATGCTCATTAAGTTGTGTGAGGCAGTGTTAGTGATGTGATTAAATGTAATGTGTTCATTACATCATGTCAACAGTTCCTAGCTTTCTCTGAAATGAAAACGGGAAATGAGAAAAGTTAGGCTCAAATGAAAGGTTTTGTTTACTGACCCAAACCTCTTTAGTCTTCTAGTCAGGGTATCTATTTGATTGCAACTCAACTTTTCTTATCGGCCTCTTCCTATATTGAAAATATTTTCAGACTGGATCCCTAAAATAACCTGGAAAAGGGATTAGGAAGGAAGTGGTAGTATAAAGAGGTGAATGCTTTCACTGCTTTTGTAGTGCAACTACTCTGCAGTTACCAGAAGTTCCCATTCCTATTTATGAGTACTCATTACTGAGCTGAGCTACAAAGAGCTGGAGAGATTAAATCCAGTTGCCAGCAACTTTATTGAGCCAGTTGAACTCTAACATCCTTATGATAGGTGACCCTGCAGCAAAATTCCTAACAAAATATGTCTTACTGATCTTCCAGCTTGCTAATCTATAGGAGGAAGAAAGTTGTTGAAAGTAAACCACTGCTAATGCAGCCTTGTTGATTCATCTATAAACGTTGTTATTCCTGCGCTGTTACTTTGGGGGGTATGTTTGTCATTCCGATAAATTGGTACTCTACTGAATGATTACCTTCTTAAGGAAAAGCTGAAAAACAAATTACTAGACAGTTTTGCCAGAGGAATAATATTGTTTATTTTCTTATGGAAGTGATCAGCATAGAGAAACATCCCTAATCCACGTTATACCTATAGGCCGGGGGAACATAGGAAAAGAAAAGGCATTAAAACATCACAGCCTGTTTTGGCACTTCAGTCAACCAACCTAGAATTTTGTATTTTTTTTCTGGATGGCTACCATTGTCCCTCTCTTGAGCTTTAGAAGGAGTCAGAGAGATCAAAAAAAGGCTTTTGTACAGCAGCTGAAACTTTTCATTACCGGCATGGACAAAGCTTTCGTGCCCTTCAGGTTATTGCAAGTAACGATCTGGTTGTTGCAAGTAACTAATAATTAGTAACAATGTCCATTTAAATAAACAACATCAACACCGCTATCCTTCTTTTTTCCTGTGTTTTAACTACATGGGCCAGACATGTCCATCAAACAGACCCAGCGGGTCAGGAGCAGCATAGTTATGAGTGCTTTTCCTTTTGCCAAGTAGTAGCATATGTCAAACATATCTATCAGTGGTCATTGCCTCCATATCCAAGGAGTCCAACACTTGAAGAAGTCATCCCGATGGGCCACATAGCAACTGGGCAGTGCCTTGTGATTCTGTTGGTGCATGTTTATGCTTACTCTCTTATGTTATGTACTCTCTCTTCTACAAATTGTAGAAGTAGTGGGAAATGCTATAAGCCATAAATTTTTGGTCATGTAGATCATAAATTGTTAAAATAATGGTGTTTGAACTGTTTAGACAGGACAATAATACACTGACTAGAATTAATGACAGTATAATAGCATTGCATTATATATATAAATGTCAGTGTGTGATATTTATGGTGTAGCTTCTGGGTTTTGTTTTGGGTTTTTTCTGCCCCAGAATCAACTAAATACCCTACCCTAATAATAAACTTCTATGAACATGATAAAAAGCAGTTGGGAGTATTGTGATGTAGTGACTCTGCAGTTGCGTATGCAGGTTTGAAACAATCAGCTCAGGGTTATAGAGTTCTTTAAACCAATATAAAAATCCTTCATCCTATAAAAGTTTTATAAAACTAAAAATGAGGAGAAAAAAAGAGTGGCTTCAAACCCGGGGTGTCTATGAGGGCCTGATTAAAGCTGTTTATGTGATCTTGTGTTTATGTAGCTGTAACTCAAAACTCTAGGTTATCTCCAAGTTTAACACAAATAGTAATTTTTCTGGTTTTATAAAGCATTTGTTTGTTTTACAGTGCTTTTTCCTTTCTCAGTTTCTGTGTGCATACTCTAAGCACTTCCAATTAAATTTTGTCTAGAGATATATATGTTGCATAATTTAATGTAACGTAATTTACCAAATGCTAGCATACACCATCATATTTGTGTTGGGTTTGTGGTTCACTGCCCTCATGTATCATCACAGAAAGTTCAAGTCTCTGAGGAATATCTCTGTTCCCTTCTAATGACCTATGGAGATACAGATTTTTCATAAACTCATTCTTCTGTTGCTTAATTTATTGGCTTTGAGTTGATTCTTTTGACTAATCTGGTTTCTTGGTCAAAACTCAGAGGTTTTTTTTTTAAATAAATGTGGCAACTACTATTTCAGATGGTAATTGGACAGTCTAAAAGAATACGATTTCTATCTGTAAACACAATTTACAAGAGGACAATTGCTATCCATTTTATAATCTTACAAAACTGTCTTGCAAATGTTAGCTTTCAATGTTCTTTCCCCCTTGAACAGAAAAAAAGAGCATATTTCATGGAAGTTTGTACTCATAAAACATGATACAGCAGCAAT
This sequence comes from Coracias cyanogaster, assembly GCA_033124195.1. Taxonomy (NCBI): domain Eukaryota; kingdom Metazoa; phylum Chordata; class Aves; order Coraciiformes; family Coraciidae; genus Coracias; species Coracias cyanogaster. The sequence goes on from JAVSBS010009719.1 coordinate 14,474, forward strand.
GGAAAGACTGCTTTCTGTCTCATAATGACACAGAACATATTTATTTGATACACTACAGCTATGCTCTACCATTAATTCAAGACTGTGTGATGTTCGACTGCTTTGCAAAAAGAACCACTGACCTGTAAAGGTCAAGCTGTGTTTTTACATTTGAATTAGCCAAGGAATTTGTGTTGCTGCAATAAATAGCAAACAACCGTGAAATATGATTTTGTTAGTTATTTATTTTTTAAACCATATATACACGATGATTTCCTTTTTCCATGCTGGTCATTCATTTGTATTGGCAAATACTGTACAGGTTATACATTTTACTTGATGGCTGGAGTACCAGGCTACCATGTGAGTTACCTGGGAAAGAGATCAAACAGATGACCAGCCATAGAAAGACTTCCTATGTTTGAGAATCCTAAGGTGGTCCTCTCTATAGTTCTTCTACACTCACTTTTTTCCTGTCCTTAGCTGAAGTTTAAAACAAAATAACCCCCAAGAGTTCTGTCTTCAGAATGTTTTAAAAGCAGTGAAGATTAATCATCTACATTATCCCTAATGACACAGTAATTCACAATGCATTTCAGATACTGTAAACTTAGTCAATAATTAACACATAATCAAATAATTTTCCATAGTATAAAGATTTCCAACACTGTAAACTGTTTATCAAGACCTGCTAGGCAGTAAATGTTTTGGGGTTTACTATATTTGATTATCTGCTTAAGTTTGGTTTTAATGTATTATTAAAAATTCTACGTTTTCAATCTTTACAGTTTTGGTAACTGGAATTCTCCAAAATTGTCTGGAGTCTCTTCACAGCTTACAGAAATCACTGGGGTAATGATGATTAATCCTCAGTTACTGATAAGCAGAAGTACTCACACTTGGGAACAAGATGGTATGTTTATTTAAAACAGGATATAAAATTATCTATTCTTGGAATTTTTTGAGTAAATGTCTATATTATCTCTTTAATTAAGTACGTCATTGCCTTTTTTTGCAAGTTTTCCTAGAAGTTGGTTGCATGCTCCTCTCTGAAGGAGAAACTCTCTAGTTAGAAGGTTTCCTTAGTAAGTACGCAAGAAGATTTAAATACTAAGACTCTGTTCTTGCATCACACACATTCCCAGAGCAAAAGTAATACCAGTGGCTTCAACAACAACCTGTTTCCCAAAACTGTAGCTGATACAATCGTCAAACAGTGAAAATAGTAAGACATGCAAGATACTTGCCTGCAATGAAAATTGCCTCTAATATTGAAGTGTTAGAAGTGAGAAGACAAATAGTAACTGTCAGATCTATTTTGAGAACTCAGCGTAGTACTCTGTCTCGAATCATAGAGTCATTCAGGTTGGGAAAGACCTCTAGGATCATCTAGTCCAACCTTCTTCGATAAAATCTGTTCCTTGTTACTGTTTTCAATCAAATATTGAAAAAAATCAAATAGTATTCCCTAATCTCTGTATTTTCATACTAATTATTAATAAGAAAGTAACATCTTTGATAATAATGGGAGAAATAACATTAAAACTGTAGAAGAGTTTGCATCTAGATTTTGTCTGTTCTTTTTTTTTTTTTTTCTGTAGTAAAAAAGAATCTATTAAGCTATCCTTGGAGAGCACATGAGTTGATATGTAAGCTCCATATTAATTACTGGAGTATAAACTGATAAGAGTATCAACAGATAAGGTGGATGACCAGTGAAAATGTCTTTTTTTGAGGAAACACCATAGCCTACAGTCTATAAGCAGTTGATGGGTGGAGGGGGTGTATTTCCATCCTCAAAAAAGAATATATGAAGATAAAATTCCTAATAACATAATGTGGAGGCATTAAAAAAATGTGTGCTTTAACATATGTTTGAAGTGGTAGGTGGGGTCAAGTAATAGGTAAAGAGGCGGCACCTGCACTGTCTAACCCTATTATTACTATGGCGTTATAAATGGATTAGGTAGTACATTTTAAATGAGGTAAAATCGCTCTGGAAATCTTGAATTCTCCTTTTTTTTTTTTTTCACCCCCCTCCTGTCTTTTTTCAAGAACTGATAATGAACGCAATATTTTTTGGTTGTGTGAAGAGGACCAGCATGGGAGTCTGCTTCTAGGGAACTACAAGTCAGAAGATAGGATGGAGCTGGTTAGCCTATGTCTAGACCTTGTCAGTCCACAGTTTGAAGGGCTATGCCGTTGACTGATCTATAATCAACATTAAAGGGCAGGGAAACTGAGAAATTCCATTTATTCTCAGAGAACCATTTCTGAATTTAATGCTGATTTATGCTACGCTGTGGATTTCTTCCTGGTGAAAATTGGGACCAACAGAGATCGGGCTTTTCTGCACACCAACCTATCCTTTCCTCATTAAATGAAAAAGGAAAGCATCCCAAGAGTTAACATTTTTTGGAAGACAGGAACTGTGTTTAATTTAGCATTCTGTTCAACAGAAAATGTGTCTCAGTTGTCAGTCCTTGAAATGTCCTACTACATATGGCAACAAAGTTCTTGTGTACATCTGGGGAATTTCTACCCTTCCTGTTTCCCACTGCTTTTCTTTCAAATAATTGTTCCCATTGGGAGGCAGGCTGTTGAACCCACTCTGTTTGGGCTGCACTAACTTTATGGCCTATACATGGCCATAGCCGTATCTCCTGCATAGCTGGAGAAAGGACAGATGTAACTATAACAATGCAAAAAAATTTGGGAACTGTAGGGGAAGGTTTAGAATGAGTATAATTTCTGCAATTTTGGGCGTATCCAAGAGAATACTGATTTTACTAGGCTTCTGTGTTACACATTTGTGACAAAAAGGACAGACCTATGGTAGAGTATCACATCATGAACTCTTATAGCTTTGTTTAATAATCGCACAGTTGGTTTCTACGAAGCGTTACATTTTCTGCACTGTTTAATTTACAAACATTAATTCAGCTGAAATGTCCCTCTCAGAAGATAATTTATAATGACAATTTCATTGTGACATAACAAAATGACATAGCAGCCAAAGTCAGATTTGATGTCCCTCAAAATGATAGCGTAAAGTTGAAATTTTGTACGTCTCCATTTTCTCATTCAGCTGTTTAAACTAGCTCTGCTAGCGAAAAAGATTCTGAAATCTGTGTTGCAATAGATTGCTTTGTGCGATCAAAGTTATACAAGTGCATTAAATCCAGTCGGTGTGATATTCTTTGCATTCACATTAAAGAAAGTAAAATCTCCTTCAATGTCTTCGCCACAGCTAAGCTGTGTTCTACACAGCAATGCTAAAACTTGTTGTGTTTTCTTCTCCTCCTCGTATTCTGGTACGGCGATGTCATTAATACAAGCACTAGTGGATTTATCTGTGCTTTGCAGACATATTAAATCTAGTCTCCCTCTCTCTCTCCTGTAAAAATGAGAAAGTGGTGTATGTTTAATATGAGGCACCATAATAAGTGTGAGCACTGCCAGCCTGGAATGTGATTTCTCTTCGTCTCCAGTTATGTGAGTATATCTTTGCATTCTTTTCTATCAGCATCTATCAAAGATTCAGAGAATGACTGTTGAGCATTCCCCCCTCACTGATCTTATTTGTACTAATTATAATGCTAAAAAGTGATATGGTCTTCGATTTAATTAAGCAATGTGCTCATTTTTTCACCTCACAAGTAACATTTTTAATTGTTGTTATGAGCATGCTTGAAAATTCATTTAATGCACATTGACTTTTTCAAGATATGGCAAGGGCTTTGTGAACCACGGCAAAGACAGGAGCTAATTAAATTCTCATGGACATAAAAACTTGAAGTAGAAAAAGAAGAGTCTGTAAAGTTCCTATCAAACTTCACTCTTATTTGGCACTTAAACACATTCTGTCTTTTCTTCCATGTTTAAAAGTCTTCAGAAGAGGAGTTGTTTTAATTGTCCTTTTGCTGATCTAAAATTGATACATGCCTTATCTTTTATATATGGAAAAACAGCACAGAAAAGCTGGAAGCCTGAAGAACAGCGGTGGGTTGTTTTGTTGCAGGCTGAGCTTGTACAAAGCACAGATGAGCAGAAGGCAGGAGCCCATAGAGTCTTGACAAGAATTTAAAGAGAGGCAGGCTGAGAGGAAAAGGTCATTGGAAGAGAAAGGAGAGAGAGTATTTTATCAGATGATTTAAGATCTAATCCTCTCTCCCACAGCAAGGCTAAATAAATGCCTCTGCTGCCTCTGTTTAGGAGTGACTGCCTCCTCTGTGCTCGTTACTTCTCCATACTGTGGCCTTGTGCTTTAAGTTAACCTTTCTTCTTAACTGCTCCTCTGATAAGCTGTAAAACTTTCTGAGCCTTTTGTTGTCCAAGTGAAAAGAAAATATTTTTTCTATGAATTTACAGTGAGATTCTGCTTTGTCACAATTGGGGCTGTTAAAAATACGGCATTAGTAACTGTTCCAAATGATTAAGGATAAATATTCCTTCCTTGGAACATATAAAGTAAGAAGACACACCTTAACCCCAGAAACTGAAGAACTATGACAGATTAGTGAAAATCCTTCAGTAATTTAGTTTGAAATGTTTGTACTGGAGTCTTCAGAAAACGAAAAAGGCGTAGAAGAATTATTATTATACTAAAAAACATTTCTAAACATGATGAATTAACAGTTGAATACTCAAATACCCTAATACTCAAACTGAACTTTATAATTTTTAAAAAAATTATAGAAAATAAAACTTGAATTCAATTATCCTTGGGTAGTTTTGATTTACTACTGTGTGTTAAAACCCTGCAAAGGGATGAGATGGTGCCCAAATGGAACTTCACGACTGCAGTGATATTTATCAGTTATGGCTTAGTTTGTGCAAGCCCTGAATTCAAAGTACCTGTAAAAGTAACTCAGGTCAGAGCTGGAAAAGATCTGTCACTCTTCAGAGGTCAGGTTCGGTCTTAGGATTTTAGAAAAGCTCAGTTTGGGTATGACACAAACAGCTGCTAATGACTGCATTTATATTTTCAGACTCCTTTCTTAGAAAAGAATTTATATGAAAATTTTTTAATAGGAATTAGTAGTAAGATGGAAGGAGGATTATAAAGTCTAGTACCAGGTATATGTTGAGTGTACTTCTAATGCAAACAGATCTTGATTACGTTCCGCTTCTTTAAGGAGGCTGATGGAGAACTAACTCAGTTTAATTTAGAAATGCTATACAGAGATGTTGAAGAAATATTAAACTATTTTTTCTGATTTTTCCTTTGTAAAGAATGTGTGGGAAGTTTCAAGCAAGCTGAGTCATAGTGAAGCTGCTCCTAGATTTGATGGGTTCCCACATAATTTCTGTAATGTAAGAAATGTTCTTCCTTAATTTCAGTCTTTCTTTTTCTGTTTAATTTACTTTGACTTCAGTAGTTTTTATTTACAATTGCTATCTTGTAATCATCTGAATTTATAAAATGTAATTTCCTGAAACAGAATGTATCTTTCTTTTAATTTCCCCCAGATAGAAATTTATTTTTATCAACTATAGTTAGGTATTACAGTTAGTTGCTTCATTCTATGGATTTGGGGTAATAAATTATGAAATATATTATTAAAGTTAATAGATCTAAGTTCATTTTCAAGCAGATAAGTAAAGTTAGATCTTGACAGCTTTGGTTTCATATTTCTTGACAAAATTAAAGCACTTCATGGTAGCTTCTATCTTTATATAAAATTTAATCCATAAACATGTATTATTCTACTGTCTAACAGAAAAAATACTGAAATCTACTTTGGTTGAAAACTATGGAAATTTACTGTCTCATTTCTTTTAGTCTTCAAAGATAAGAGTTACAAAAAGGTGAAAGCCATTAAAATATTTTGTTTCCTTTATTCTGCTACTGTCATCTTGAAATAGAAGAAATGGACAACTTAAGACAAAATTCTCTTAATATTAGCATGCACTGAACCACGGATGAGTTTGTAGCAACACTGATGTGCACTCTGAGCATCTGACTCGTTATAAGCTGCAGTCTTCAGTGAGGTTGAACAGAGAGGAAAAAGATGGTTTGGTTTGTGTTTTTTTTCTCCCTGAGAAAAATACACTTCCACTGTTGGCATAAAAATAGGTATGAGGCACTATCTTATTTTAATATGTCAGTCAGCAAGCTATAGATTTTTAAACAATTGCCTATTTAGCACTGTAGTGCTTGGAACATTTAATTTGCACTAATCTTAACAGGAAACTAGGATTTTTCTTTAGTATATCAGAGTACATCAGATGGCTGCATAATTATGTGAAAGAACTCGTGAGACAGTCTTTCTGATAATAATGCCTCAACTTCATGTGAGAAACTAGGGGATACAATAGTATTCATAGTTCAGGGTGAAGTTAAGTGTACTTACTACAAAAAAGTTGGGTTTGAAATGCATAAGATAGCATTTTTATTTTTACTCACAGATAGAGATGTAATGATTGATTTGTCTTCTCACCTTGAGTCAGAAAAGGTTTTGACTAACCTGAAGAAAACAAAGCTTATACAGCTGTGCTCTCAAATAACAAAGGAAGGAAACTGCTGATTTAAGAATTAACATTGGGATTCTTGTTTTGAGTTGGAGTTTCTATGTCTTAAAATTTTTCTGTGCACAATGTAGTTTTTGTTCTAACTGCCATAAACAGGGCCATTTGTAATTAAAATTCTTGACTGTAATTATGTATTGGGTTTACCTGGCAAGATTTTGGTAACTAGGGGTGCTGCGCAGGTAGCTTCTGTGAGGAGACACTAGAAGCTGCCCCCATGGCCAACAGAGCCAATTCCAGCCAGCTCCAGGGAAGACCCTCCGCTAGCCGAAGTTTGTAGTGCATTCGTGACAACACATTTAAGAAAGGGTAAAAAAAAAAAGGTGCCGCACAACATCTGAGAGAGAACAGTGAGAAAATATGAAACAGCCTTTGAGACGCCCAGACCAGAAAAGAAGGGGGCAGGGGAAGTGTTCCAGGCACCAGAGTATTTGGGGGGGGGGGGGGGGGGGGGGGGGGGGGGGGGGGGGGGGGGGGGGGG
>JAVSBS010009719.1:26312-46359 GCA_033124195.1 Coracias cyanogaster
GGGTTAGAACTAGATGATCTTTAAGGTCCCTTCTAACCCAAACCATTCTATGATTCTATTATTGTAAAAATATTGCAGAGAAGAGGTGGCCTGATGTATGTAAGCTTTATGGTTTATAGTTTTGTATTTAAGATAGTTCTGTGGGTTTTTGTAAGATTAAAAAGGTGTGGAAGAAAAATAAAGAAAAAATTCATTTAGTTCTGTTGAACATCTTTAGTTCTTTAAAGGTGTCACATATAGTCCCTTCATCAAATTGTTACTCATGAATATGTAATATTTAAAATATTTTTCTGAATCATAACACTATATCCCACTTGAAGTCACCATGACTGCTTTGTAAAATGTTTTAGACCATTGAAATCCTGGCAAAGAAACAGAATTTTGCTCTTGATTTTCATATCAATTTAGGTAGCTGATCTGTTTAGAAAGAATAAGAAATGATGTGTTTTAAATGGACAGGTATAATGGTATTAATATATGCACTGTAATTTAAATGTGCACTGAGATCATTGTTTTATTACGAAATTAATTTATAACCTTTTTATTGTCATGAGAAGTATCTGGAGGTTGATTTAAAAGCTGATATTAAAATGAAATATGTTCACTGAAGCATATCAAGGACATATAACTGAAAGTTATACTATTTTAGTACCACTGCTGACAATATCTTTCTGATGTTTCAATACTAATCCCATTAATTTTCAAACTAAGGAAAATTTAATAGGGGTTGTTGTTATGCAGGTATGATGACAAGTTGAAGAAGCAATTATTCTACTGGTTTCATGTTCCTAAGACTAAAAATATTAGACTTATTATACACATGTATTATTCTTCAGAGTTTTAAATGTATATTGCTAAGAAGTTTGGTGTGAAGAAAAGGTCATTTAAGTTTTTAAAGACTTACTGTTCACACCTGGTGAATCCTCTAATTTATACTGTGCTGTCTAAAAGTCAAAGATGTCTTATAATGTACTAAGGACAAAGAACCTTAATCACACCTGGAAAACCAGGACAACAACAGATATCTGTGATTCTTCAAGTATACGCACTCTTCTCCTGTCTTCTAATGGCAAAAATCTTGAATACAACACCATTGGTTTTAAAAGTGAGGATACTCATCATACGCTGTGCCAACTGCATCGTGCAAGTGCTGTGTCTGTTGTTAATAAGGATTGTAAATGTTTTCAAAAATGAGAGTATAATTCATAATTTTGTGAGTTGAGCAGATGCTTTTCTCACTCAATATTTGTGTGGAAATAATATTTTTACAAAGTTGGAACATCTATGGATCTGGGTTTTGGGTCCTCCTTGATCACTTTAACTGCATTTATACAGGAATTGAAAGACCTGGGGACGATTACAGAGTTAAATGTAAACTAGGTAGCATAAGCTTTAGGTCTAATCTATATACTTCTGGTAATTTCATACAAAGAAGTGTAACTACTGTAATTATCCCCAATGAAAAATAGGTTCTGTGTTGTTCCTCCCACAGTAGTCTTGGGTATCCTAATCATTTCACATAGATAAAGAACTTTAAAATCCTTATATAACAGATGTAGATAAGAAATAGCTAATTGTTTCATTTCCTGTGTTTTATGTAAGTATGTGAACAATTCTTCCATTTTGAAAGAAAAAAAAAAAGGTCATTGAAAATCTTAATTCTTTGTCCTTTACAAAAATTAGCAGATTCAAAGCTACTGGGACTTAATCACAGAAATAATAAGGCTCGGCCCTAGATGATTGATCCATTAGCAGTAAGAATTTATATATTCATTTGAATATGGGCATATTTAAGCTGACAGTCTGCCATCAAAATGACAAATATGGGGAATGCTTTCCTGGATCTTATGGTCTTTAAGACAGCTGATGGGAGAATAGGGTGTAAATACCAATACACTAGTGCAGAATGAAAATATTGACTTAGTGCTCTTCTCAAAGAGGTGAGTCATGGTAATGTTTGCATGTATTGCTTTTAATAGGCCAATTTATGTGGAGGTTTCTAAACTTAAACGTGAATTTGTTTCAGTAACAAGAAAACAGTGTTGAGATTTTGCAGATATTCAGTGAAAATATAACATGTACATGCAATCATATAAAAAAGAGAAAATAAAAATGTCATAAAAATTTAAGGCAGACTTCTCTAAAGTAATTACTTGTTGGCTGGTGTTTCATTAAATACTAGATCTTTGCCCTCCTCACTAAAAGACAATTTGTTCTTGTAACGTTGCCTCCACCTGCCCCTATTATACCCTTCATAAAAGACTGAAGTACAGTAGATGTTATGTATATCATTCTGGATAGGATTTGAATGTAGACATGAAATATTCTGTGCAATAACTAACTGTTAGGCTTACAAGCCCATTCAGACATTATTATCCATATTAGCTACATGCTTTCATAGCCTTTAAGTATTATAAAAATTCTAATAACAGAAAAAGACCAAAAATATTTAGTAGAATTAATATTATTCTTACTGCAATTTTCTTCTGATACTCAGTTTTCTTAGTATCTTCAATATAACCTATTTTTGCCATCTAATTAAAAGCAATGAAAAATAATCTTCCACCTTTTATAGAATTTAAATTACATAAATCAATAAGTTTGCCATTTCTGATTGATACAACAGAATATATTTCTGTGCCAAAAGCTAGATTTATTAGTTGTGTTAACAAAACTGTACGAATGGTATTTCAGCCATAGAATTTACTATATAAAATAATGAAAAACTTTAAGATACAATAAAAAAATACACCAACCATCAATATTTTCCCATCAAATAGATTGGGTGTATATATACTTTTAATGAGGTATAATATTCTTACACTGAGTGACCGGTCATGGGGAAATTCACTGTTGTGTCAAAGTCCAGGTGTTAGGTGTTAAAGTGCAGTTAACGTAATGTGTATGAATTTTTAATGACAGTCACCTTTAGAAGAGTACTTAATGTTGATTCACTATGGTATACCAGAGGTATTGAGGTAAAAAAAAAAAGTTGTGGGATTTTTTTAATTAACAAAAATATTATTTCAGTGTAATATTCTGGTATATTGCAATTGTACTGAACACACGTTAAAGAAATTTTAACTGTGTCATTACCAATAGAGAGTAGATTTAGATTGGAAATTAGTGTCACCACTCTGAGGGTGGTGAGACACTGGCACAGGTTGCCCAGGGTGGTGGTGGATGCTCCATCCCTGGAAGTGTTCAAGGCCAGGTTGGATGGGGCCTTGAGAAACCTGGTCTAGTGGGAAGTGTTCCTACCATGGCAGGGGACTGGAACTAGATGATCTCTGAGGTCCCTTCCAACCCAAACCATTCTGTAAATTTCCAGCTCTCCTTCCTGCTTTCTTTGCTTTAACACTAGCTGGTTTTGGATAACTCCAGTTGTTTTCATTAACTTTTATTTTCACCTTTTTTTCCTTTTGTGGAGAAGACTTTTTTCTTTTTCTGCTTCTTCCTTCCTCTCCAAACTTCAATGCTTGTCAGTGACGATCAGTTGAAGGCTTCTTAGACCATTATCAGGGTAAACTCTAAAACAGTTGAAATGTGCCTTACAGAGGGTTTTTTCTTTGAGGTGTAAATGTTCAGCCTATACTAACAACATTTGATCTGCACTTGAGGATTGAAAGAGGTCTAAAAGCTAACCAAAAGCCTTTGCCTCAGTAAAGGTCATTTTGCGTAAGCACCACCACATGTAGAAGAAATACCTGTTGCACATATTTGAAGAAATCTGTAATGTTTTCCGTCAAAACCAAAAGCTATAAATGACCACTTTCTGAGAATGCTATTTCAATTTTATGATTTCATTCATAGAACAGGAGCAGAACATGGATCTAAGTGTTAAAGAAATGCCTAATTCACAGGATAACTGCCCATTGAAATCAATGCAGGTAACTAGATGAATCTGTAGGACATTTTTAGGGTAAAAATACCCTTTAAGGACATAGTGCTTTTTGTGACACACACTTATGCCTCTTGAGAGACATATTAGTCCAGCAAAATCACATGCATAACATCCATCTCCTGAATAGCAGGTCCTTTTCATCTTAATTGTATCATTATGTTACTAATTGGACTTCCTGAAGCTAAGCATGCCTTGAAGTGCTGGTACCATGAATGACATGGTGTTTAAAAGGTATTAAAGATATCTCTACTGATAGTTACAAGCGGTAGTGAACTACTATTATGAGATCATCTAAAGAGAAGTATTTTCTTTACATGTAATTTTCCGTTTATAAAATATTTTCTTGTTTGGATAGATTCTTAAGAGCCTGACTAAGCTTAGACCCAACAACACTGCATCTGATGTTAATTTGCCAGAGGCCCTTGAGTGCTCTCATATGCATTAAGGATATAACAGAAAAATCCCTCCCCACACGGTGTTTATAACTGTCAGAACGATGGGAAGGGGGAATATGATGACTTTAATGTCTTCACCTAGGATGAAATATAGATTGTTGGATTTTTATTATTTTATTGATGTTACATTTTTTCCTCTGAAGAATTGACTAAGAACATCAAGAGTAGCCTTGGTATGTTAAAAAATGGTCATGTAATTAACATGTTTCTGTGAACTTGGAAGCTATTGTAGCTGAAACTTTCAGTTTACACATGAGTAATAAGCATGGCTCAGGTGTGTGGCACCTGTTACTGAATCTCACTTTCCTGTAACAGTGTGAAGTTGAATGGAAATAATTACTAGAAAGATTTTTGTCTGAGTTTTAATGAATTTTCTGTTAACATGCGCATTATAGCCTTTAGGTAATTTTTTATGATGTCACATTGGTGCTAAAAGGAACCTGTCATGTAGGATATCTGCTTCTTAATACACTCATCATAAGTTCTTTTGCTGCCCTATGTAAGAAGAGATACAGAGGCTCTCTTCCGACCTTTAGGTTTTGTTTTTCTTTTCTCAGAAAGCACAGTGGTGCTTCAGGCAAGGCAGGTGGTGTTCAGCCAACGCATCAAGTTCACCCTAAGTTCAAATCAACAAACAGTATAAGGGCTACTCCAGAAATCTGAGAAGCCCATCTGACTCCTACAGTGCTGATAACATTAGAACAGAAATATCTCATTTTATAAAGCCTAGGTCCATAAAGAATATTTAAGCACTGCATGCAGTCAAAAAACACCAGAGGATTAAGGTTGGCTTGTAATGTCATCTTTACCTCTCATACCATAGATTAACACCTGACTTGATTCTGCTGGATTTTTCATTTCTTACTTTTTACGGTTTTTTTTCTGCAATCACAATGAAGAAATTAGTAGCAAGTCTATTTCCAAAGAAGACCATATTACAGTAGGTCTAAAAGGAACTTCAGACAGTGCACTTTTTACATACTCTAAATTAGTTTTTTTGTGAAATAGAAATATCTCAGTCCCAGTGTTCCACAGTTCTTTGCTCTTCAGAATGTATATACTTCATCCAGTGTAGTAAATACCCTTATGGAAAATATAAAGATGAAATTTTTAAAGACCACGTATCAGAATGGACTCAACAATTGGAAAAGGCTAGAAATACATTTTCCAGTTGGGAAATACATCTTGCCAAACAGTAAATCAGTCACCTCTCATTTCTGATAATCAAGGAAGACCTAAAAACATCTTCCAAAGGCGAACTTAACTAAAATTTGTATCTATACCACCCACCAGAAAGGCCAGACTCTATAGAGGTGTGAATTTATAGCAGAACATATTTTCCTCCCACCACTCATGACTCACAATCTAGAGATCCCAACTCTCTCCCTGGAAAAAAATTCTATCACCCTTCACTGCCCTCAGCCTAAACTCACATCAACTTTCATGTGTGCCTTAGATACCAAATCCCTTTTTCTCAGCAGTCTGTCATGTACCCAATTAAGGTCAGGACAGTTACTCTTGATCTGTGTTTAGTTTTGAAGTTTTCTGCTTCAGTTTCAGACCAGAAGATTGGGTATGTCCAAAAAGATTTCTACCCTTTTTAAACAGTAATAACACCTCTAATAAAAGAGATACTTTTATCTAAGAGCCTTCCTTGCCTAGGACAGTTGTGCTGGTACATTTTCATTATCTGTGAATGTCTGGGTGCTTGGCTGTATTTCTTGGTCTGAAAAAGCTATCAGGTATTATGAAGTGGGGTTTTTTGCTCAGATCAATCGCAAACAGAAAAAATTGTAATTTTCATGACATCGAAGTGCTCAGAAAATCATTTATCGTAGAGTTTTTGGGCAACTGTCTGACCTGGGAACATAACATGCAGATAAGTTCTCATGGATACGTTTCAGTTGAGGCATTTTCTGCAGTAATTGTAGCCATGAAGATTGCTGGGAAATTTGACAGCCATAACATGAATAGTGGCTAAAAATAAGAAGGAAGAATAGATGTTTATGCACAATAAAATTATAACTTTATATTAACCTATGGGTCATATATTTTCTTGCATTTTCTATTAGTAAGAGAAGAAGCTGCTGCTTGTTTTAAACAATCAAAATATTTAAAAATATGACATGCAGGAGAAAAACAAAGTTTTACATCATTAACCTTAAAGAATATAGTTCAAAATAATACAGGGAAATATTACTAAAATTTGCACAAACATGTATTATTTCCACATTAACTCACTGTGTACTGTTTGACTTCCTATCAATTCTTTGGCTTCTTGCCCTCCAGGAGCTGTGAAAGATCTAGACAGGTCAAGGCCACCATTATTCAGATAGGCCTAGTTTCTCTTTCATTCCCAAACGAAACCATGATATTATTGAATATTTTTTACTGTTGTCTCTAATACTGTTTCTGTTCTGTATGGTGTATTAAATGCAATACAAACATATGATTTTAATATTTCCACAGACTGTGGAAATTTTCTGTTCCAACAGGCAATAATAGATGGAGCTTGGCATTGTATGCTAATCATAGTACTTGTGTGCCAGGCAGTTAAAGATCAAAATCACATGGTAATCGTCAACAAGTCTTATACCTTTGCCCAAGATTTTATTATTTTTAATCATTAGGTGTTTTGTGCTATGTGAAGTTAAATTTTATTTCAGAGGCCAGTGTTGATGCTTTCTATGGATTGATACTATGTAAGAGATATTTCAGATTGTGATGAGAGAGGTTCACTTTCTCCAAGACTATCTTCAACCAATAGCTTTGAGCCCGTATAAATCTACATTCATTAAGACTAGATCTTAGGAAGAAGTTTTTCAGTACGAGGGTGGCGAGATTCTGGAATAGATTGCACAGAGAGGTTGTGGATGCCCCCTCCCTGGAGCTGTTCAGGGCCAGGTTGGATGAGGCCTTGAGCAGCCCAGTCTAGTTGAGAGGTGTCCCTGCCCATGGCAGCGAGGTTGGACTAGATGATCTCTAGGGTCCCTCCCAACCTAAGCCATTCTATGATTCTATGAATTGGTACAATGAATTTATAGTGCTCTTGCATGATACTTCTATTTCCACTATCAGCTCTGTTAAATATATTAATAGTAATATGAAAGATAAACCAATCAGATTTTGTTTGTCCATTGCATGCTGCATTTCCTAAGTACTTTAAAATAATATTCTGCATAGCAGCTGTTATATGTTCTTCCAAAACATATTCTTGAGAAATCACATATTTAAATATTATTTGAAGAGAAGAGACAAGATTTGTTCTTAGGAGTTTAAAGCTGTTATTGCAGGAAAGATCCAACATTTGACATTCAGTGGTCCAGGAACTTTGCCAAAACAGGAGGGAGAAGAAGGATAGTCTTCTCTGGGGTACTTAATCTGCATATAGATAAGCTTCTTCACTTTGTGAATCATAGATATCAATCATTCATGTTCATCGGCGTCTCATACATATTCATTAGAACAAACTGTTATGCATGATTAAAGCTGTTATATAATGACAATACTGTGTTTTGTTTTTATCTCAGGTCTCTGTGTACGGAAAACTCCAGTGGCTGTTTCCATCTCATAATCTGACAACACTTTCTGCTATCTACAAAGAACCCAGACTCCATATGAGCTTGCATGGATTTACACTCTACATCCAAACTACTTAGCACTTTTTAGGCAGTTATAAAGGAATCCTGAAGGTTTTCTATTTTCTGAGCAAAGATTTCAGCAGAGTTCAAAGGCAAGTTCCAAGCTTTTAGGGATTAACTAGAAATAAGTGTATTTAATGTGTTTGTTTGCATGCAGGTACTGGGAAGAATGTTGCTAGATGGGAAAACACAAGTTAATTTTCTTATATTCCCTAAATGTGTTTTGTGATTTTGTGGCTCTCCTTATCCTTTCTGATTTTCCATTTGGACTTACAGCCTCTGTGACACTAGATCTGGTACAAGACTTCGGGGAGAAAAAAGCAGCCCCTGTCTTGCCTAAATTCTTATATTCCTGGACCTTGAACGGTCATTTTTCTGCCGCCAGTTGTGTAGAATATGAAGCTTGACTGATTTTACTAGAAGTACAGATAGGAAAGACAAGCCTAAAAAAATACATGGACAGGTTTATGCAGTATTCAGAATACAATACTCATCTCTGCTTGATCTTGGAAGATTAAAAAGCAGTTGTTTAGTACCTAGATTTTCTCTGCAAGACTGTTTCTTCCAAAGATCATAATGCTTTTCTTGTCATCTGAAAAAAGTAAGCACTTCAGCTTTTGGCCTGGAGGCAAATGTTTTACATGGCCTGACTGCTCTATATATTCTCAAACACAAAATTTGATAATCCCGATGAAATTATAAGTGAAAAGTAGTTTTTTATTATTTCACTTAACTGAATGAAGAAAGAGGAATATATCAATGAGTGACTAGTATTTCCTTGAGAAAACACTTCCCATTTTTTTCCATTATAATGACCATTTTTCATCTAAAAATGGTGACAAGTTGCTCAGTGAGTCAGTGACACTAAAGAGTATGTCTTGCATTAAACTGAATCCCAGATCGGTGATTGAATTTTTAATTTTAATACTTCCATAGTAAATTGGAAAAATATGCCTTTCTCTGAATTTCTAACATGAAGCTGGAATATGAATGGGAAAAATAAATATATAGAAGACTGAAAAGTACTATGGCAAAACAGATATAGAGGTGTTTTGTACAGCAAGTTGGTCAAGGAGGGATCTTGTGATAATAGTCCAACAGCTGTTCAACATATAACCGCATCTGGCTGTTATTTGAATTTTCTATTCTGCCAAAGGAATCATAGCCAGGGCATAGCCAGCCTTGGCTTGAAAAGCTTGAAAGCTTTTTCTGATATCTAATTGAAATTTTCTTGGCTATAACACAAGGCCATAGTTTCTTGAACTATCAGTTGAGCACAAAAAGAATAGCTTGTGGCCTAGAACTAAGAGCCTTTATTCTTTCTAGACTTAAGAAGTTTAAGTCCTACAAGCTTTCCTTAAATCTATTCTAATAGATAATTTTTTGTAGTCTATTCTGGACCTTCTTGGAAAGTTGAAAACTCAAGCTGGTCATCGTATTCTAGTTCCATCTTTACTCGTAAAAAACGTTTCAAGATTGTTGCAAGTTTTAAAAATATGGGAACTTCCTGTGTGTTCTAGTATCTTGTTTGTCTTGGTACTGTTTTTTCATATTCAACAGTCAAGGCCTTTTCTGTTCCTCACACCACCCTACCAGCAAGTAGGCTGAGAGTGCACAAGAGGCTGGGAGGGGACACAGCTGGAACAGCTGACCCCAACTGACCAAAGGGATATTCCAGACCATGTGACATCAAGCTCAGCATACAAAGCTGGGGGAAGAAGGAACAGGGAGACATTTAGTGTGATGGTGTTTGTCTTCCCAAGGAACCATTCCACATGATGGAGCCCGGCTTTCCTGGAGCTGGCTGAACACTTGCCTGATGATGGGAAGTGGTGAATGAATTCCTTGTTTTGCTTTGCTTATTGTGTGCGTGGCTTTTGTTTTACCTATTGAACTGTCTTTATGTCAATCCACGAGTTTTCTCACTTTTGATCTTCCAGTTCTCTCCCACATCCCACCCAGGGGGAGTGAGCAAGAAGCTGTGTGGGGCTGAGTTGCCAGCTGGGGTTAAACCATGAGAGTACTCTAAGTTAAATTTCACAGAGCCCACCAGATACAAAAATGGAATTTGGACAATTTCTAATCTTTTGCTTTAGTCTAATTTCTCCTATGTTAATTCAGGACATTCGTTATGCTTGCCCACATTGCCATCACTGTTTTTATATAATGGAGACTGAAGCAAAATGGAATTAATCATTTCTGCCTTTTTGGCTCGTCAGTCCCAGAGTTATGTACGTATCCCTGTTACTTACTGTTTATTTTATCTATGTCAGCTTTGAGGGAAATAATATGTTGCCAGCTGGCACAGCTTTATTTGTTCACAATATTTTTAAAACAAATTAGAAACAAAAGGTTTAATTTGATAGCAGAATTTGGAACTTGGAAGACATGCTGTCTAATATTTGTATTTGGGAGCTTGATTCTTTCATACATAAACTAGCCTATTACAGCAGTTGAGTGAACTTTACAGTGGTTTGAAACGTAGTTGCATCTGGGTATTCTCTCTTGAGGAGTAATTTTAGTCTTCTGTCCATCAAATCTATTTCGATTTCCCTTCAGTCAAATCCAATACAATCTTTCTGTACAGAGACACTCAGTGAGTCCACTTACTTGCTTCTTAACCTCTGCCTATTTGCAGCAAAGTGATCCAGAGAGCGTGAAATACTGTGTCTATAGTGGGTTGGCTACATTTCTCGAAAGGGGGATGCACAGAATCCATCCATATTATCAAGACATTCCTGCTTACAGCAAGTCTGCATATAGAGTTGAGTTCTGCCTGCAATTAAAGAGGTTCCATCCTTTTGGGATTCAAAGACTAGGCTCACTCCAGAAGTGAGGTACATAACTGTGAAAAGCTCTGAAAATGAGCAGACGGTATTGATGTTATGATCCTTTATGAAGAGAAAAACAAAAAGAGCAAAATAAAAACCGCATTCTTAAGAGATTTAGGAGCCTGGGCCCTGTGTCCTCCCCAGGTGAAGGCATTCAAAGCCATATCTAATTTTCACAGAAAATTTATGGAGAGCTATGGTATGGATTAGTTTTAGTGAGGCTCCTCTCCTGTGAAGTTAAGTTTCTTTTAGATTCATAGGACTAAGTCATTAGGAGTATTTTAGAGCCCTGTGGCCAGTTCTGTATGGTAAAATACTTGGACTCCTCCCTATGCTCTGTCGGTCTACTGCTGGGGTGACTATGGCCACCAAATCTTTTGGCAACTCAGTGCCAGGAAATGATATGATTAAGCAGTAATCAATTCATTAGGGGTGTATAAATCAACGAAATAATTGTATAAACACAATTAATTAAGAGAGAAAATCATGTAGGTGCAGAGTCAATTAGGTTGTAAAACTCATTATAAGTAAAATACACGGGCAATGGAGTGGAATTAAACAGGCAAAGTTTAAAGAATAAAAATTAGCTGAGCAAATAAAATCAATAAGTGGACAATCAACAGAAGCAGTGAATCAGTTAAGCAGGATGAAAGGTAATTGCTTTATTAAAGAAGTCATCAATGAATCAATAAATTAATTCTCCAGAGAGTGATGTGATCAGTAAAGTAAGGACAAGCAGTCCAGTCATTATCAGTAGGCAGTCAACAAGGCATGAGAACAGCTACCTGGAGAAAGCTTAGTGGGTGTTCTGGGTACCATCAGCAGCCACAGTGAAGTAGACTCCAGAAATATACTTTTCTTACTGTACTTGCCACTACAGTGTGCCATTGTGCTCTGTGTGAGGAATCATATTTTATCTAGGGAAAAAAAGGTCTTTTTAGGAAGACATTTCGGAGGAAAAGGTATAAATAAAGCCCTAGTAACAGCAATAGCTCTGTGCAAATCTAAAGGCATAGAACCCACATCTCTTACTTTGCAAGAAATATAATTACTCAATAGTGAAATTATAATATGAAAATTCTACTTAGTTTTTAAAAGCAATAATCAAGCTCAAGTTTATTTCAGGAATACTTGCTTTAAGTTTTCAATCTTTTGTATTAAAAAGTCAGTTTTGCTGTTTCCACTACCTATGTAATCACCTGAATATCTTCTGTAGTTATGTTTGTTGATATAAAAATCATAGTAAAATGTTTTACCTAAGCTAATAAGACCTTGATAGCTTTTACCTGTCTACAACTATTTTAAGTTTGTTAAAATATTAATACCTTTTTACAAGACTGACCATGCCAACAAATAGATTACATATTGTACATGAACTATTCTGCATTTTAACTTTGTATAAAAGATATGCAAGATTTTGAAGTAAACTAAGTGACCTCTAACTTTTGTGAGGGCTAAGCATTAGAGGTTGCAAATGACTGGAAAGGGCTGTGTGAATTCCTTCATATACCTTTTCCAGTTAATTTAATTGCCTGACTTTCAAAAGTCCTGTCATTCACACTCTGCTCAAAAATTGTCAGTGGTACTGATTTGTGTGAAGATCTCGTAATGAACATTAACTGCATGATCTCATTCCTGTCCTTCTTTATTTCACTTGAAATCTAATTTTGGAATTGAACTATGTTCTAAGAAAGTGAAGAACTACCATATTACAATATATTGCAGTACACAAAATTCCATATCTTGGAAATACCACTAACCAGGAATTAAATCCTGGAGTATATGTCAAAAGTTTAAGTTTAGAAATATTGGAATATTCAGATTTATGGTTAAAGTGAAAAATAATACAGCATCATTAACGTGTTAAAATGTTGAGCATTCAAACAGTTTAATATTTGCCTTGCCACAAGGAGCTGGTGGCCAGAAGAATATGTGAAATCTTCCAGGTTTTACACGGGATCAGTACAGGACCACCACATCACTTCCTGAATGTCAAAAAGCAAAGAAATTGTGAACATACTGCCTTGGAAGTGCAAGGATGATGCCAGAATAAATAAGCAGAAGCAGACCTAATAGTAAAATTTCTGATAGAAATTAGGAGAGTGTCATCAGAAAATGCCTTTTTGTTGAGCCTAAGGTATTTCAGTTAAAACACTCCAGGTTTAAACTTTCCCAGTATACAGGAACAGATTTTTTGTGTCTCTTTGAGCAGCTCAATGCAGGGAAGGACCGGGTTTCCTGCCCTAGGGCAGCCCGCCCAGCATCTCTGTCCCCAAACCTCAAAAAAAAGCAATACTTAAGCTTTCTTGCCAGTGAAGTAACCCAGTGGGTCATGGCTCTGGAACAATCTGTAGGGAAGTAGAATCTTAGACATTAGAGTGAATCATGAACATTGATACATCACATAGTTTTGTATTTGCAGAATTTCAAATCAGATGTGCCAATGACAAATGCTATCTAATCCTTTTCCTGATACGAAGCTGCTAATACTTTTTCTAATATCAAGCCAAGTATATTAAAAAAAAAATCTGTCTTGTGATCTTCTAGATAGGAACATGCTGGTTTAAGACTTCAAAGAGTATCTGTGTGCTGCATTTTAAATTTGCGGTTTTTTCTAAACTTTTCAGAAATGTTTGTTTCATCATAATTTTCATTTGCTGCTGTGCTTTAAATAGCAGTAAGTATCTCCAGAGATATGACTGGATAGAAAACTGTCCTATATACACCTGTGGAAATATATTTACATGTATACTGATGGAAAACCTTTGGGTTATAACAAAGTCTTTCAAAAGAACTAAAAAACTTACTGCAAATGTCCAAATAACAATAGCTCAAAGTTTCACTACAAGCCGCAGGGAGTGGACATAATTTTTTATGTTTTAGGTGTCCACAAGCAACTTTATTGATAGAGTCAGCTTTAGTGATTTTTAGAACTTCTCAGAGGATTACAGTTGCATCAGTTGAAGTCTGCGATATTGAATCCTAACTTTTGTTCCACAATATTATTAAGTATGAATCACAAACAGCTTGAAAATTACTTGCAATATGTTTCAGTATACAGTTACTCCAAACAAGGATTGAGACATCAATAAAGAATGAAAAATTAAGTAGAGAACACTTGAATCCCTCCCTGGAGTTCACACACCACTCTCCTCTGCTGGCAGAACATCTTGTGCGTTATGTGCTACAGGAGTAATTCCTACATTTTAGACTAACAGCAATATGCTATTATCTTTAGCATTTACTAATTCCAAAAAACAAGTATAGGGCAGAAAACCAACACACCAAAAAATCAGCATCATACTGTACTTGGCATATCTAATTCAGCATATATATTATTTTACTTCTAAAGAAAGAATGTTTTAAAAATAAGTGGAATTAATAACTTCAGGTCTATTCATTCTGTCAGTTCTCAGCTCATGGAATCTTCCTCCAGACAATTAGGAGGCTTAGTGAGCACTTTGGTCCATCCTAAGGCTATACTCACCTCATGCTATATTCTGAATGATGATACAATGTAAAAAAAAACGGTAAAAATTATACAGTAATTGTACAAAATTATACAATATGTTTTTTATTTAAGATATATTTATAATATATATTATACATATTTATATATAATATAAAAGTAACAATTATACAATTAACACTTTTAGGAAAGCGAACCTCCAGCTCTTCAAGGAGTTAGTCAATAGGAACCCGTGGGAAGCAGTTCTCAGGGACAAGGGAGCAGAGCGGAGCTGACAGATCTTTAAGGTGGCTTTCCATAGAGCCCAAGAGCTCTTAATCCTCACGTGTAAGAAATCGGGCAAGGAAGGAAAGAGACCAGCGTGGCTGAGTTGAGACCTGCTGGTCAAAATAAAAGGCAAAACGGAACTGCACAGTCAGTGGAAGCAGGGACCTTGCCTGGTTGTGTAGGGGCAAGATCAGGAAGGCCAAGGCACAGCTGGAGCTGAACTTGGCAAGGGATGCAAAGAAAAACAAAAAGGACATCTACAGATACGTCAACCAGAAAAGGAAGGTCAAAGAAAGCGTCCCCACCAAGGACTGAGCAGCAGTGGTGAGCTAGTAACAACCTCTGCTATGAGAACAGCCTGAGAGAGTTGGGGCTGTTCAGCCTGGAGAAGACTCCATGGAGACCTTGTTGCAGCCTTCCAGTATCTGAAGGGGGCCTACAAGAAAGCTGGGGAGAGACTTTTTACAAGGACTTGTAGAAAGAGTAGAAGGGGTAATGGCTTCAAACTGGAAGAGAGTAGATTTAGAAATTGGGAAGTTCTTCACTATGAAGCGGTGAGGCACTGGAACAGGTTTCCCAGGGACACTGCAGGTGGTCTGTCACTGGATATGTTCAAGGCCAGCTTGGATAGGGCTTTGAGCAACCTGATCTAGTGGGAGGTGTCTCTGCCTATGGCCGGTGTGTTGGAACTAGGTTATCTTGAAGGTCCCTTCCAACGGAAACCATTCTATGATTCTGTGATTTAGGAAATGTCAATTTCCGCTCCCATTAAAGATACTACACCACCAAACATGACTTTTATCACCAAAGGCCAGATTCTCAGCTGTTACAAGCTATCCTAACTCTCTTAGCAGGCTTTCTACCAGTTGTAGCCAGCACTTTGAGTAGGTTGCTTTGACATTATATCTGGAGCTTCAGCCTCCGTATTTTATTTTATGAACAAAGATACTGTGACCTTTCTATGCTACATTAAATAAAATTATATTTATCAATTCATAATTGCAATACATAGTTGATTGAACTATAAAAGATAAATATTTTTACGTAATCTCACACATCTATATAATTTTAAAAAATTAATAAAGAACCTATAGGCATGTTAACTTTTTTCCTTATATTAATGCAATAGAAAGAGTAGACTAATGAGCCTAATTATTTAGGTTTTGTTTTGTTCTATTTGAATTCTGATGTCAAGGTAATTAAAGATAGCTCTTTAAGTTGGATGGGAAGTTAGACTTTGCATCAAGTGGAAACTCCACCAGTCAGAGAGGTTAAATTGGTTTGACTAATGCTTTGTAATGTATTAATTATTTTATGTTTTCAGCCTGGATTCTGTCAGAGCATTTAGACACTACTCCAGTACCATACATTAGCATGTGACTGTTAAAAGTTTCTGAGGAGCAGTACTAAGAAAGATAAATTTTCTCATATTTTTAGAATACATTTGGCTTGCTGAAGTTTAAAAATAGGACTGATTTATTTATATAAGACAGCTCTTATCATAAAGAAATCTTTGCTTTTAAGGATGTATTAGAAAAAAATGGACAGCATCTTCAAAAAGGTCTCAAAATAAGATCCTGGGAGCTAGAGGTGATCTGCTAAATCTCAGTCTCTGGGAAAATAATGGAATAAATCCACCTAAATACTATGTATAGGTACTTGGCTCCTACTCAGAGCACAGACACTGAAATATTATTGTACAGAGCTGGACAAATGAAAGAACAAATGGACTGTAGCTGAATAAACAGCTCCTGCTAAAATTGTACCTGTATTAATTTTTATCTATCAACTTTCTTCAGTTCCTTTTTTTTTTTTCCCTGATGTTTATTTGAAAGTTAATAATCTGTGCAGCATTTTCTGTCATTAGGCGGGTATTATTTTCATGTTTGAAATAGTTGTTACTGAAACAAAGCATAAAAAAAGAGGATGTGACTATTCACACAACCATTACTGTAAATATCCCAATAGTTTGAGTGCAACACTAAAAATATTCAAATTCTTGAGAGGTAAGTTACTTGCAAGAATCAGCATAGTTATGACTTAGCCATGGAATTTTCTTTCTATTTTAACTCTTCCCCCTTCCCCAAATATTTACAAAATATCATTATAATAATTCTGAAAGAATTGTTAGTAGGATATTCTTTGCAAATGCTCACACTTGTAACTGTTCGTCCTCAGCTACAGTTATATCATGATTATGTGAAAAATTAAGCATAAAAAATTAAGCATAAAAAATTAATATGCAATATGCATTTGGCAAGAGAAATCCTCAAGTTTATTAAGGTTCAACAGGCATACAAATATATAGAAGGCACTGTAAGATTAAATATAAATTATGATATTCACCCTCCACCTATCTTCTAAAAATTATATTCCCATGTTTTCATCTTCAGTGGGCATATGTTAGGTTTGAAAAGACCTTTAAGATCAAGGAGTTCAACTGTTAACCTAACAGTGCCAAGTCCACCACTGAATTATGTCCCTCAGCACCACATCTACACATCCTTTAAATAACCCCAGGGATGGTGATTCCACAACTGCCCTGGGCAGCCTTTTTTAGTGCTTTGCAACTGTTTGGGGGAGTAAATTTTTCCTAATACGCAATCTAAACCTCCCCTGGCACAACTTCAGGCCATTTCCTCTTGTCCTATCATTTGTTACTTGGGAGAATAGACTGGCCCCCACCTCACTACAACCTCCTTTCAGGTAGTTCTTGAGAGTGAGAAGGTCTCCCATGAGCCTCCTTTTCTCCAAGCTAAAGTTTCCTCAGCTATTCCTCGTAAGACTTGTGCTCTAGACCCTTACCAGCTTTGTTGCTCTTCTTTGGATATGCTCCAGCACCTCAATGTCCTTCTTGGAGTGAACCTTTTTGGCTAAACCCATGCATGTTCAATCACTATTTTCTTCCACCTTGTTTATTTGCAAGCCATTTATAAGGAGCTCAAAAATGTGTTTTAGTTTCTTCTTTCATTGCACAGTTAGGCTGTGACCTACATCCATACCATGAAGAGCTCTCAGGGAGACTGCTTGTTAATGAATTTCACTTCCACCTGCCTCCTATTAAGTAGGACCCACTGGTGAATTCTCAGAGACCCTTATGAAGTGATCACTTAATTTGAAATTGAGAAATTTACACTTATTTAATTTCCTGTGCTGAAAAACAATTCTCAATTTTCTTTTTTTTAAATCCATATTGCACAGTGTTATTTAACCACGTTCATTTTTTTTCCCTCTTGAGCTCAGTTTTGTAATAAGACTGAAGTGTAGCTATGGGCTTATCTCAATTATGAGAAAATACCTTTCACAGTGTAATTATTTCACATTTAAAGTCCAACCATTTGGATTCTGTCCCAAAGTGCTCAAGTCTTATTTCTTGTTTAAATTGTGCAACTGGACTGTAGAATGTATTAACTCTGGATCATCAGTTAGTGATTTATGAGAGGCAATAGTAGAGCAAATTATTGCATTTCATTACACAAAATACTTCCAAAGAAACAAATACAGTGTAAGTAATGAGCATCCTTTAAAAGCCAAAAGGTTAGACAATGAGAATAAGCCAAACTGTATAATAGAGGCAGAACATGGATAGACATTTGTCCTCTGTAGAACATTGGCTGTTATGGGATGATGTGACAGGCTGAAAACCAGGATTTCACAGCCTGGTCAAATGCTGCCCTGCCTCAGTGTCATAAGAAATATTTCTGCTGAAACAGAATTCAAAGCATCTATAGACTGTCTTGTATGCACTTGTTTGCTTAGAAGTTTTTGTCATCGCAAATATATCAGAAATACACACACAGCTCACGTGTTTACCATGATCCAACAACACATACACTCCTTGGTGACTGCCCATAACTTGCAGTGACTTCAGTGTCATTTCTCAGATGCTACCTGGATGGCTGGAGAAGAAAGTTACTGAAATATAAATAGAGGACTGAGGGTGGGAAGAAGAAAAAGAGCCCCAGGGGAAAAAGAACATGTGATTCTACTAAACAGATCTTAGTTGTTTTGAAGCAGTGAACTTTATCAACTTCTATTTTCTTCAAAACCAAGAAAACTTGAACACCTTTGAAAACGTAGGTGTATGGGTTTTAACTGGAGGTGATGAAAGAGAATGAGACATCGAGAAAACTGAAGTCTAAGAGGCTTGTATCACGCCTGGTGTTAATGAATTGCAAGTGTTCAGAAAACCATCTCATTAAAGAAAAATGCTTGGAGGATAGTCTGAAACTGGTGTTGAAGTCAGGCTTAAGAAGCTAATTTTCCTACTGAAAAATATCGTTACTAACTGAGGGCTCTTCCTACTCACCTATACTTCTTTGCGGAAAACTAAAAAAAAGCTTAAGGAGGAACAAGTATTAACTAATTTGTTGACATTTATTATCAACTCAAGCAACTCATTTTAGATGGAGAAGAATAAAGCATAATTAAGGCATGAAGAACAGCATAAGAGGTGCTATTGTTTTCTTTTCTGGGCATTTATTCACTGTCATTACAGACAATAATGAGTACTTTTGCATTAAAGCAGAAGTTCTGTTTTTTCTCCGCTTAATAATAGTTGATTGCAAAACTGTGAACAATCTTCAAATCTTATTTCCTCATTTTGTCAAACAGGAATAGACCATGTACACCCACCATGACAATTTCAAATAATAACCATGTCAACTAGATCTGGTGGCACTGCTCTTGACATGTCACATAATGATTTCATTAGGCTGAAAGTGGGAGCAATGAAACAAACATTAATTATAGGCATTTGAAACAAACAAAAAAACAGTATTACCTGCCTCTTGAAAATTGTCACTGTCAATCTAGCAGAGTTTTGGCTACAAAGAGGTTTGATTTGTTTGCTAAGTCAGAAATCAATGTTCTTCAATCCAATTATATACTTATACATCTCTGATAATAAGAGGCTGTTTTCTTGTAAAAATATTTAACCACATATATGGTATTGCTAGAAACTGTTCAATTCTAATGGGCCAGTTATCTAGATACAGCTGTCTAATATTGAACCACTGAACGTTTTTATTGTGATGTTTTAATGTTATGCTTATCATTACAAAATATTTCTTCAAACATAATTGTTATGCTCAGTTAAATTTACTCTGACTACAGAAAATACATTGCTTTTAAGTGTTTGGGAAGATGAAAAGTGGAAGGTTAGTGACGTGAAAGGTTAAATAAATACAGGTTGTGGTGGCTTAACCCTAGCTGGCTCAGGTGGGCACCTCACCAAGCTTCTCTCTCACTCCCCGTCCTCATCAGGCATGGGAGAAAGTAAGATAGAAAGCTCCTTGGTTGAGATAAGGACAGGGAGATCACTCACCACTTACTATCATAGTCAGAATAGACTTGACCTGGGGAAGATTAATTTAATCTATTCCCATTGAAAATAGAGTAGGATAGTGTAGTGGGTCTGGCTGAGCTGGTTTTCCCCACAGCTGCAGTGTTTTTGTGCTGGGAGCTAGAAGGGTGTTGAT
>JAVSBS010009719.1:46664-66060 GCA_033124195.1 Coracias cyanogaster
GAGGGGAAGGAAAGGGGGGGTGATAGAGAGGCTTGGTGGGCACCTGGCGCTCAGCCAAGGTTAACCCACCACAGATAGTAAGAAAAAAAATCAAAAGTGCTGTCACTCCACCTTCACTCTTTTCTTCCCATGTGCAACTTAACTCCTTCGTTCTCAACTGTTCTACCTCATCCGCCCCCTGGACAAGTGGCACAGTGGGATGAGGAACAATGGGTCGATTGGAATCATCTGTGTCTTGCTCAGGGCTTCTTCTCACAGAGGTCACCCTGCAGTCCCCACTGCCATCACCTAAACACCTGAACCCAATGCCCAGGGACTATCAATACTTTCAGTGTGATTGTTAACACACTTCAGTGTTTCATTAAATGTTTATAAACATTGAGACCAATATTTATATTTTTTTCCCTGAGTCAAGCTTTCTATCAAAAAGAATGATCATTTTATGAAGAAACATTGACTTGAGAAGATGGGCTATATTATATACATAATCTTATATATTATATAAGAAAGCTGTTGCAAAGAAAGGAATATCTCTTCTCATTCACAGTGGATAGAAAAAGAAGTAATGTTCTCAAACTGTAACCAAAGAGGTTAGATAGAAGGGGAAAATATGCCTGTTCTTTCTGTTTAAAATAGCTGTTGGAGAAGATGGGAGATCACTTGAAATCTTTAAGAACATGTTGGGTGAATGTGCCAGGATCGATAACTGTATAGCTGTATGGCTGATTGGAAGAGAAACTGAATGGACAATGAGCGTATATAAATAAGGGCTTATAAAACTCTTCCAGATCTATTTATCTGCACCTCTGGGTGCTGTCTGCATACCTCTACATTTTGCTTTTTTACAACTACAGAAACAAACCCCATGTTTTATAGGATATGTGTACATGGGCCATATACACTGTATAAGTTCCGTTAAAATACAGTTTTAACAGTTCTATTCTCTGAATAAAATAATCTGTGCTAAAGCACATTATTATCTTGAAAGAAATCATCCTCTGAAAGCAATCAGTAATACATGAGCCACAAAAACACTCTTACAGTCTGAGAACATTTGCTCAGACTATTGAAATATCAGCAGGTCCCCAGATAATGCATATTACAGTGAACTAAAAGCCATTAGGTTAACTTAATCAAATTCTTGCTTTCCGTCATTCAGGGAAAAATATACATTTGGCTTTTATGATTGCTCAAACACACAAAAAAAGTACTCATGCCTCCCCAGCCACGAATGAACCCTGTAAACATCTTCAATGATCCTGTAAAGATCCTTAATCATCCTGTAAAGGGCTAGCACTGCAATAGAGGACATGCCCCTATTCACAATTATAAATAATGTTTGTGTAAAAAGCTGGAATATCCTTGACAGATTAAGAAACTGACAAAAAGGCGGTGTGCATTTCAGCGCTTTGCTTGTGATGGGGTAGTACATAGTTTTTGCTCCCCACCGCAGCTATCCTGCTTATCCTAGACAGCTCTGTGCGTTAAGACAGACGGAACGGTGTAGTCCAGTAGTTTGAGTATGAAGGACTTGCTTTTTGTGAGAGAAATTGAAAGATGCCTGTTCAACTTCAGCAAAGTCAAAATCTGATTCTCCCAGTCATTTGCCTCTGCGTAATTGCTCTTCCCATTAATAATCATCACACATTTTAAATTATCATCCAAGATTTTGGAGAACGCAAATTCCAGTCTCAGAAATAAACGTCCTGGAGGCGTAGCATTTCTAGCAGTGTTTGCTACTTCGGCACCTGTACTCAGAGCCGTTTCTAGGAAAGAAAATATGGAAAGACAGGAATAATGTCAGGAAAGGCATCGAGTCCTTCAAATACAGTAATTTTTCTGCAGCACAATAAAAATAATATAATATAGATGCAGAAAAAGTTCTCTTGTATTGTGAATTCCTATGGGCAAATTACAAGCAGGAAGCTTTCGTAATGTCTCACCTAACATTTTTTCACAGTCACATGACTGAATTTATTCAAGTTCGAATGGTGTTAAGAAACTTCAATGGATATAAACTTCCCATTCTATTCACAGTTTGCTAATTATTAGTTTCATTCTTTCTCATATACAGCTATGAAATAAGAGTAAGAAAATTTTGCTGTGAGGCTTTTAAACCAATTTTAAATCCTGAATCTCTCTCTTTCTTGGTAACTAATAGATTCTGTACCTAAACTTGTATTTATGCTTTCTTTTTATCCCCATACACTCTTAACAACTAATTTTGTCACTTAAGACACTTAAAATTTTCTTTCTATCCTGAAATGATTAAGAATACTACAATGATGCCTAGCTAGGTGCTTCACTTCACTTGCACTCTGTCCTTCATCCCAGTTAGGTGCTTTAGTTAAAACTATAGATGTATTTCCTGGAAAAAAAAGATCATAGCCACTTCTCAGACTTTGGAGATTTTTCTAAGCTACAATATATTCATCTGTCTAGTCATATATTAGGCACAGAGAGATTCAAAGTCTAAATAAAAATATTACATACCTACAAAGAAAATAAAAATACTAATTTTGAACCACTAGTGTCACTATTTTATTCTGTCTTAGACGTCTTATTTCTTTATTACATGGCCAAATATTTTTACCTCTATTGGTTTAATCTATGACAATTATTAATATTTCCTACTCTTTTATTTATACACCTATTATTATTGTTAAAAATCAGGGAAAAAAAGCCAAGAGTGTAGTTCTTTCTGACAGCCAGTGCACCTAGTTCTGATATAAGAGACCCAGAATAAAGTGCCTGGTATAAATCAGGCAGAACAATTATTATTCACGGAGATTTAAGAGGATAGTGACATAATACCCATATCCCTATAGTGCCATTCTTTCCTGACTCTTTGCCAAATCAGCTTTTTGGATTTCCAATCCTCTTGTATTTCTTGCGTTTGAAAAAATTTGAACCTCTTTATTTGAAGAGGTGCCCCTTCCCCAAGTCAGAGTTGTTTCACAAGACAGCTCTGACCTGGGTGAACATTCTCAGACATGTCTCTCACTAACAGGTCACTTACTGACCTGTTAGTGCATTTCTCTAATGAGAAACCATTAGAACCCACTTTGATTTGAGAACTAGTGATTGAAAGCCAGTAAAAGAACAGGCTAGTTAATAAAAGTGCACCAGAGTCTGTGAATTTTTAATCAACTGGATCTGCATCCAGATCAGCATAGGAATAAAAATTTTCTTTTGGTTATGTCACATCTCATATTAAAAAAAAAAAAAAAAGAGGAAGAAGGGTTAGTCTGCATAAGCTGTTAGAAGAAAAAATTGCTTTCAGTTTTTCTTGAACTGAATATGTTTATATACAGGTGGCATGAGAATCTTTTGTTACTAATGAACTATGAGAAAGAAAATGTCAAATGGTTCTCCAAAAACTGATACATAGCAAACATTAATGTATGACATAAAATAATACTGGATTTATATTTAGACTATGTATTTTTTTATATATTTCATTTAATTTCAATACATTGGATACATAAAGTCAGAAGGTTATATACAGGAATGTTCTCTCTGTGCTCTTCCCTATAGTATTTTCTTTGGGGTTTTTCAACCAGTGATGATAACAGTTTTGTCGAAGATTCCACTAATGACTACATATTTTGCAGCACAGTAAAAGAGTGTACAGAGGATAAAACTGCAGACTGGTTGTTTCTGTAATTAATATTTGAGGGTTACATGTACTCAAAAGTAAGACCTAAGAAGACCTAGGGAAGTTGATTGTTTTTTTATGTCACTGTGGCACAAACCCTTGACCTCAGAGGAAGAAATGAGTATTGCCCTTTGTTACACTTCTTTTAACAGAATGACTTGCTGAGGGAAAATAGAAAGAAAGGAAAGAAAAGAAAAGGAAGAAAGAAAAGAAGGAAGAAAGAAAGGAAGAGAAAGAAAGAGAAGGAAAGAAAGAAAGAAAGAAAGAAAAAAAGAAAGAAAGGAAAAGAAAGAAAGAAGGAAAGAAAGAAGCCTAACATTCTGGCATAAAACCATCTCAAAGGTCTTTGAACTAATAGACAGATAGATAAAGGGAAATGTCTGACTTTTGACCCTACAAGATGAAACTGGTTCTTTACTACAGTTTTAGTTTCTTTCTATAGAGAAAACTTGAAGAAAATGTGCTTCTTTTTACACTGAATGTTACTACTTTCCTACTATTTCTGTCTTTGAAGACTTTGACAAATGTTTTCAGGTTGTTTAGTTTTGCTTTTACATTCCAAACGAGACTGTGTGGTAAAGCATATTCCAATAGTCACAGGGTACTAGATTGCCATACCATTATTTAGTTTTATTCTACAGCAGATGCTGCACTCTAATTTTGATATTTGCTGCATAATGTTCCTATTCTCTTTTGCTATTTCTATTCGTCCAAGATTTAAAGCAAAAAACAAAGGCACAAGATGGAATAAGTGGAGGCCTGGGATCCAGATTCAAATTCAATACTGAGATCAAATTTTCTATCATTCATAGTGTCTATACGCTGCTTCTCACTTCTGTCTTGTGTGGAAGGAGCCAAATATTCCTGCAATGCAGAGAAGCTATTTTAGGTTCATGTGTGAATTCTACTCATTTAAGGAACATAGAAACAGCTTGCCTGAGACTCTGGTGTTTGTTAGAACAAGTTCATACTCACGCACAGGCACTGAAAGTGCACAGCCCAAAGTTCAAAAAGCAGTGGTCAAGTTTAAACCTTGTTTAGCTGGCATGGAGTAAAGGGATAGCTGAAAGACAACGCAGCTGGTTAAACCTTAGGTGTTGATGTGCAAAAAGACAAGGAGAAAGATAATTGTATGTTTTTTGTGAGAGATGCAAAGGTATTTCAGGGTTCTAGAACATCTTAGGCTGGATGGTAATCTGTTCTAAGGATTTTTCCCAGAAAGTTTTACTCCTTTATTCCTTCTTTCTTTTCCGGATCTAAGATTTTTGATAACACTTATTCTTTGTTGCCCTGGGACATCCCTAGTATGTATGTACAATATAAGAATTTTTATTATCTTAGTAATTTATCCTAATTTCTTGTCTCTTCTGTTAAATCCAACAACAATATAAAGAAATGAGTATTCTCTTCAGCAGTGTCAGCAAACATGAAATTCAGAAACTCATCTCCATAAGAGATATCACAAATTTAAACAATATAGGATGATAGCACTTCAGTCAACTACTTCCATCAGTGTGTAGCAGATCTAGAACAAATTCTACTGTGGTATTACTCAGGGAATAGATAGGAAGTTAACCTGTTTTTTAACAATGTGCTTCTCATAATTTTTGTGTGCCCTTCCATAGATAACTTGTTCCTTCAATTTTTTATGTGGAAAATACATAGAAAAAAACCTCTCTATTAAAGATACAAAGGACAATGTGATGAATATCTCCCTACACTCCATTTGGAATTCCCTTTAAAACTGTACAGTGCTCTCACAAAGATTATAAATTATGGAAAAAAACCACAGAATTATAATGGTAATAAATATCTAGCAAATAAAGTTATGGTATAGGGGTTTAGTTCTGTTATCAGCTTCTCACTTTGCAGATATTTTGTAACTTGTTATTTCTATGCAGGAATTTTTCCAATGCTTTTTATTCTAGTATCTGCACTATTCGTTACACTGACCTCAAGTTTCCATTTGTTTCAACATCATTTTCTGTATTTATTTAAAGACAAAAATATTCTTATTCCTTACTTCCTTTATGAGAACCTGCTGATGAACTACAGTATAGGCCATGGGAGATCAATTTCTTCAATAGTCCTTTTAAACAGTAATTGAGTTTGGGTTGTTGTGCACTTGAAATCAGAAGAAGATGAAGTCAGAAGAAATCCAGTGGAAAACTACTTGCATAGACAGCTTTAGCTCTGTACTATACTGACTAAGAAAAGACTCAAGAGGTGTAGCAGC
This sequence comes from Coracias cyanogaster, assembly GCA_033124195.1. Lineage (NCBI taxonomy): Eukaryota > Metazoa > Chordata > Aves > Coraciiformes > Coraciidae > Coracias > Coracias cyanogaster. Next base: position 52,559 of record JAVSBS010009719.1, read on the forward strand.
TCTGAGTAAAACTCAGAGACATGAAGTTCTTAATATAATTATTCCAAGATGACAATACGCCTCCAAATGATTTATAACAGTTAAGTGTAAAAAGATTCCCTGGGTGTATTTGTTTATTTTTTTTTCTATTTAACAAAAGCTTAAGCAACTCTTTTGTAAACCTTGAAACAGGAAAGCATTTAAATATTGTAATAATACCAATGAATTATTTTTTTGGTTGAAAACCACACAGAAAACTAAAAGTATAAGCATATATTTCCAGAACTTTAAGACAGCTGAATGCTTAAGGAAAATAATTCCTTCCCCTCACCCTCTCCCTGTATTTTTAAGATTACTTTCTTTTCACCTTTACTAATCATACAGATTATCAAACTGATGCACAGAATGATGGACAGGGATGAGGAGGGATTTACCAAAGCCATGCAATTATATATATGCTCTCAGGTTCAAGGATAAACAAATGAAAATTTTGACCTTAACTTCTGATTTACATCTTTGAAAATTAATTTCTGTAATACTAAAACTAATAAGTAACTGTTTTCTGTTGTATTGTCTTTCCATTTTTACAGTTAACTCGAATCTGGTGTATTAACTTTTTCACTTCTATAGTGTAAGTTTTCCTCTGATTTGAGAAGATTGTCAATCCATTCGTATTTATTTTCTAAAATTAAAAATCTTTATTAAATACTAGAAGCAGTTTGCAGAAAAACTGTGACGGATCTTCACAACAACTGTATGAAGAATTCCAAGCATTCTGCCTGTGGGAAAGTTATGGCAGAAAGGATTAACAGCTTCTGCATTACAATATCAAGCATGTTTGTTCTGTATTTTTCTTCTAGGTTCTTCCTTTTAGCTTCCATAAAAGGTTTCTAATTTTCACTATCTTTTCACCAGCTTTAATGAATCTGTATTTTCCATTTATATAGCTCCTAAGATGACTACAGCTATGCCAATACTTTACATTGTTGTATAGATTTCCCTTGAGTAAAGGCCCAGTGAAAGAAAAATGAAGAATGAAGAAGCATTATAAAGCAAGAAATCTGTTTGCAACATAGAGATTTACCCTCTGAGAAGTCTGAGACTTGATTTATTGATTTTATTTATAGTTTTATTATTTTATGTATTTGTACTGAGAAAATATGTGCTCTATAACTTATTATTTTTACATGCAAGAACTCCTTTAGATATCTAATTGATTTCCTTTTTGTCTGTTTACTGCTTTAGCAGTGTGGGCAGTCAGCATGGCCATGTTTAAGACATCTGTTAGACAGGGGGTCTGGCTTCAAAGACATTTTATATTTAAAAGAAAATTTTAGTGATTAATTTCCGCCGAATCTTATGAGTTAAGTCAGCGAGCATGTGATAAATATTATGTTCTTTCCCTTCACCCTCACTTGGTCAACAGAATGTTCAACACCCTCTCTGAAAGCAATATTCTCCCAGGCCTGTATGAATATAAATTTAATAGGCGAAGTGTTTTAATTTTTGTATTTTACCCATTACCTCCAAGGCTCAGGCTACGTTTTTTGCAGTACTTTTTAGGCCTCATGCTGGGGACAAGGACACAGTCGTCTCAACATGAGAGGTACAAATCAAGTAATGTTTCCCCCCAGTTTTCCTTTACTAGTGCCACACTACCTTTTAGGCTTTTGAGACCTGACATTCTGTTTTAATGTTATATCCTGAGATTTAAAAGACTGCAATCACTGATGTTATTTAACTGGTTGTCCTTTCCTACAGGAAAGCTGTAATGCCACATGCTGCTGCCTGCAATCATCAGGCCATAGGAGCAGGTTTTGCTCCCATTCCAAGTGTATCACCACTTTAACCCAACATGTAAGTGAAGCTTGGGAATGTGTGCTTATTGGAGGATATTTTTCCTTTGTGTTTTGCTACTACAGTTATCAAAAGGATCAGAATGTAGCCCTCAAGTTAGATCTGGCTTTTATGTTATGATTTAAACGTGCAGAGATTTTTATGCGAATACTAATGCCTGACATTTGTGCCTTTGTTATCAGTTATTTCCATGGCACCTGACATTGCTGATATGCAAAGTATTTTTTCATTGCTTCTGCAGCGAATAATTATTTCAGACCTTTCATTTCACATATATTTTGGTGTAGGTATAAATTCCCATTGTTTTTGTGTTGGAAAGGAGGATATTATTTTTGCTATATTCTACATATCATTGATGATTGCGTTCATCAGCACTACAGTTAATCACTCCTCCGTCTAATAATAGTGACACTGATGTGAATGGTGTTCTGCAAAGCCAATATTTTTATTGAAATATAGAATGAGAGAAAAGTGAGCTGATATTTATGGCACTACTTACTTTGGTAGTCGATATCATTAATGGTCTCTGACTGCCAAAGTGAATCAAGAAGCAAAAGTATTTTGGCCTTCTTAATTCTGTCTGCGCATACTGATATAGCCTATTTATTCACACTATGCTTATGAATTTCTCAGTAGATTTTTTGTAAGGAAGCTCTATTAAAAGCATTTCTTATATTAACATCTCATAACATCTCATCTACATCTTCAAGAAAAAACTTTTACAGCTGAGCCACTTCCTTCAGTGGCAGGTAATGGATATCTGGATCCCTAGCAAATATATCCCTTTCATTTTGTACAGTATAGAAAGCTAAATGGTCCTTGGACTTCTCCTCTTCAGGGGAATAAGTCAAATGTGGCAATAAATAACCATAATGTACTGCACATTTAAATGTAAAAGCGCCCCTGTTGGTTGTTCTAGATGAAATAGGATGGAAAAAGTCCCCATATACATATTGAGGAAATCTGCCATGAAATCTATTCTGTAAAAAAAAAAAGTGCTGATGTTAGAGACCAGTATAGTATGCTATTATACACTGGTTTGACTACTGATACTACTGCTAATTTGAGAGCCCCAAATTTCCCTTAGCCTGGCTGAGCCAGAAGTAATCTTCAGTCATATTTCTACCTACTAGGTCAGAAACAGAAGTTATGAGAAAACAAAGGTGTAGATCAATCTTTAATGCAGGGAAATGTAAAATGCACTGTGAATGCCAAACATATTCTGTGACCACTTATTTAACTTCTGCTGCTCAGAGAATACAGTGGCTAGAGCCAGCTGCCTATAAAAATTTCTACATCCATATGCTAGTGACTGTGTGTTTACAGTCTACAAGTGACTTTTGATCAAGACCAGAGAGAAAAAGGAGATAGGAAAAAGGAAACAGGAATGCTTGTCTATTCCCTGAACACTCCAGAATCAATCATTAAATACCTTAGTAATAAGCAATGAAGGGCACATTAGATGCAGCACAATTACTAGCTTCTCTCCCGCTTTTTTTGACGTCTTCATCTTAGAAGCATCTATTTATGTTGTTATTTCTGGTTGTTTATTCTATGTGAGACATTTCAGTCAGTTTTTCTCAAGCATTAGCTTTGTTTATCATTTATAAACCATTTTGAATCATTCACAGCACAGACATTTTAACTCTCACTGAAATACAAGTCAGCTTGTGAATGCAAAGCCCCAAAATGCTTTTGAGTCCCTTGATAATATTGGGTATAAATTGATTTGGTTGGATATTTTTTAATGTCTTTCGCTACTCTTAAACTTTAGCAACACATGCTGTATCAGAAAGGTTCCACAATCAGCAATAGTGTAGGATAAGTGGCAAATAATGGGAAGCAATTTACCATACACCATATACACAAGTGTATTTGAGTGAAATAATAAATAATTACAGTGAGAAACTGATGTGAAATGGAGTGAGTTTGCTACTTGCATCTGCTTGTACCTATTTAACAGCAGTGAGTAGTTGGTGAACCAATTATTCTTCAAGCTGCTTTTGCCTGCCTTGGTACTTCCTGTCTCTGACCATAGAGAGTTGGCATGGATGGCATGGGCATGTGATACAAAGCTGAAATGACAGGACACAACTTTGTGTATAAATATTTGCTATGCCAAAGCATGCACACTTAATGTACTCTGTTCAGTATGTAATAAGTAAATGGAAGACTAGATATCTTTAGGTCTTTTTTTTTTTCCTTTGCAACCCTTGGTCAAATCTGGGTGCCCCAGTTCAAGAGGGACAGGAAAATACTGGAGAGATTCCAACACAGGGTTATGAGGATGATCAAGGGGACTGGAACATCTCTGTGACGAGGAAAGGCTGAGAGCCCTGGGGCTGTTTAACCCGAAGAAGAGAAGGCTGAGAGGGGATCTGGTCAATGTTTATAAATATCTGGAGGGTGGGTGTCAGGAACATGGGACAAGTCTTCTTTCAGTGGTGCCCTGTGATAGGATAGGATGAGGGGCAATGGGCACAAACTTGAACGCAGGAAGTTCCACCTCAACATAAGGAGAAACTTCTTTACCATGAGGGTGACAGAGCCCTGGCCCAGGCTGCCCAGAGAGGTTGTGGAGTCTCCTTCTCTGGAGAGATTGAAAACCTGTTGGGATATGTTCCTGTATAACCTGCCCTAGGTGAACCTGCTTTGGCAGGGGGGTTGGACAAGATGATCTCTAGAGGTCCCTTCCAACCCCTACTATTCTATGATTCTATGAAATCTTTCCACTGCAGTTGCCTTTTAGCCATGGTTTCTAGTCCTTCTCATAACCTTTTCTTTTGAAGCTAGTTGACAGTACGCAAGTCTGCACCTGTAAATCGCATTTTGTCTTAGGTTGCAACAAACCTAGGGGCATGTTTCTCCAAGAATGCGTACTCTGCTTGCACACCTTTTCACACTATGAAGTCAAGTACCAAATGGAACAGGATTTGAACACCTTTGTTGCAGCCATAAGATTTTCTTTGTGACTATGGTAGACACGTCTACAGCATAAACTCCTTCTGTTCACTTAATATGTTTACAGACAGGCAGGTAGATAGCTGCTTTGTATGCCCCTGGGAGAAGAATGCCAGATGCTTAGGTGATCAACAGATTATAAGACATTTTTTACTCTTACTCTTGTTCAGCTGACCTTTTCATTCATGTCTGCTTTCCACTAACGAGTGCATTGCTAGAGTCAGTGACTCACCTCAGGACAGATTCCACCTAAGTTAGCTCCGTTCAGTCTCCCTCTGCTTCAGCCAGCCCAAACAGGTCTCATCAGCAGATAGTTCCAGTTTCATAGTTTGTATTAGATATTCAGTCAATAAAGTTTTGGTGTGTAATATAACATGCATTTCTGTGTACCTTCTGCTATGGATGTTACATAATCTCCATAAAAACCTGGGGTGGATTTGCACTTGATCACTGTTTTTGTTGTTGTAAATGAACATCTGTTTTCTGTAAGTGCAACTTCTAGGCCAGTGTGGCCAATAATATAATAGACGCAGTTAATCTCTGAGGCTGTCAGCTTGTTTACTGTTGTTGCAGCTTGATACCATGGTAATTACCTTCACACCAGGCAATCATGCTCTTGAGCAGTGGACGTTGGGGTCTGAACACTGGTAGTGGTTTGGCAGGATGCTGTCAATGATGTTATTAACTCTGGAATTTATTCCACTGTAACCTCTTTGTAACTCAGTGTTGACAAAATTACCAAAAGATTTCTCTTTCTTTTGTTTTTTTTTTGATGGCTTTTTGTTTGTTTTAAAGGAATTTGTGGGGTTTCAGAACAGTTCAGATTGAAAGAGTGACTACTTTGGACTTGATTGATGGTGTGAGAGGGTCTTTATATGCCAATGTAACAGTATTTCAGAATTTCTTAAGGATAAACTGGATATATTTTAAAAAATAAAAGCAGATGCACTTCAGCAATGCTAGGAAGAGACATGTTAAACATAGTTCAGCTTAAACACAAAACACTTTTCCTGGGATATTAAGGTACAGATTTTGGCTAACATGATAAACACCTGCCTACTGCCATGACTATAAAATAGAAGTTACATTTGGACTTAAACTGACAATGCCAATTTAAGGTTTTTTGTTCTGAATCTTGTTATATCTGCTGCTTCAAGATAGGGAAAAGATGGAAAGGAAAAAAAAAGTAAATGTTTTTCAAAATGTGTCCATATTTTGCAAGCTTCATCTATCAAAACTGAAGTGAAAAGCCACAACTGTGTGTGAATTCTTCTCCCAGGAGGGCATTCAATGAAAAAAATGATAAAATTTCATAATGTTTTTAGCAGTGGTGATGAAATACAGCCTTGACTCAAAGGATTTTGGTTGGTTTTTTGTTGGTTTTTTTCTTGCTCAATCAAATCTACAAAGGGTAATATTGGAAACATATTTTAAATTGCTCTTCTAAGTTGGTGAAAATAGTTGTAATAAAACCAAAGTTTTAACACTCTGTAATGTTTGTTGGAAACTATTAACAAATTGTGAGTCTTGTAAGGATTTTAAAATGCTTTAAGAATAGACTAATGCATGGCAGGCTTCAACACAATCCTAGCCAGTCTTGACTAGAATATTCCTATCCACATGTCACAGAATACTTCAGAGGCAGCAAAAACAATCATAAAAAGAAAGATCCACTTTGAGCTGGAGATAAAAATAACTTTTTCATATTAAAAGAGCATAAAATCCAGTGAACTGAACACCTTAAATGCCACTGGCACAATGCATTCAAATACTTCATGTAGTCTAAAATCTGCCTTCAAACAGCATGGTTGTTGCATGTCCAATAAAAGTAAAATATATTTCAATGAAGAGATTATCTTTGAACTGGCAGAAATATCCTCCAGACCTAAAACCATAGAATGAGCTCTAGGAAACCTTAGGGAACAAAGGAAACTAAAAAAGTTAGCACTAATCTCATTCCAAACTCTGTGATTCAGTTCAGGGAGAGAACTGCAGCAGGGAATTGGCGTCAGTGCCTGAACTGATTTGAATATGCCCAACTCTTTAGCTGTTGTTTTTTTGTCTCCTGTAACTGCCATTTAAGCATTTTTTGACATCAGAAAAAGTCAGAGCGATGTTAGGGAACTCTGGAAGAGAGACCTGGGAGTTATTCCTCAGTGACTACACACAAAAGTTTGTCTGGCAGGAAAAGTAAACATCCTAGTGGAAATTATAAGGTAATTCTTTATCCTTGCTGACCTGAAGAAGTTGTGTTAGTCCATTGATATGAGACTTTAAATTTAACCTTAGAACATGAGATTTGCAATTGATTGTTATTTCTTGCAAAATGTTAGTTTTGCAAATCTTGATGTTTATTACATATACACGTTGTTGTTCCATGTTAGAACTACTTTGAACTGCACTGATGGCAATTTGCATGCTACTCTTGATCATTTTACTAAATATAACCTTTTAAAAAAATCATTTGTAGGCATAAGTTCTTAAATCATGTAATTTAAACCCATGCTAACTCTCAGTAGTCCATCAGTGGTGCTTCCAAGCAAGCATACAGCATCCAGAAACAAAGTCAAAAAGCAGAGACCAAATCTCCATCTTCCTATATACTTCCATATACTTAGACAGCTGACGCTGCACGGTCTTGCATGGGTTAAAAATGTATTATATAGATATATGGAATTTACGTATTTTGATAACTATCAACTACAACAGTCTGAATTCAACTGCAAGTTCAGGAAATTACTGGCTATTGCTGGAGCAAGGAAGGCTATACTAGGAAAAGAATTCCTCTCTGTGTTCCCTGTTAATCCCTGTTAATGTTCCCCTTTTCCTAAGCATCTGCTCCTACTGGCTACCATCAGAGACACAGCCGTGGGATGGATGGGGATCTTCTGGCCCGTTTGCCAAATACTTGAGTCATGACAAAGCTCTTACGTTGTTCTAAACACACTATCCACAGAGTGCCATATGTCTGGGACTGAAAACTTACCTGTTTTTTAAGAAGGTAAAAAAACCACATCAGAATATAGAATAAAGTTGTCAAAAGTTGCCTAATAAACCTGCTGCAAAAAGTTCTGATACTTTCTGTAATAATTCTGAAATTTTATACCTCCCAGGGGAATAAAATAGAATTAGTCAAGGAAATGGCAGCACTAATTAAATAAAACCTCATTAAAACCAGGCATTAGCTGCAGGTATTATCTTGGATTGGTTAAATTGCAGAGAGGAGTAAAATAACATTAAGTAATTTGCAGTGAAATGTATATTCACTTGTCATGTTTTTATTTGGTTAGTGTGTATGCACGTATCAAGATCCCACTTTCTCTCTCAGGAACGTTTCAGAATAGCACACTTCCAGTGGTAAATATAAAAATAAAAATATTTTTCTAAAATGTCTACCTTTCCCTGAGGTTCCTGCCATCTGTGGTTTTCCTGATGGATTTACCATCTTAATGTTGAAAAAAACCCAAAACAAAACAGTTTTTAATATAAACTATTTTTAAAAGTTCAACTCTTCCTAAATCCATGGACATAGGCATATAAGATCTTATTGTGACCTTTCAGTACTTAAAGGGGACCTGTCAGAAAGATGGGGACAGTCTTTTTAGCAGGGCCTGTTGCAGCAGGACAAGGGGTGATGGTTTTAAACTAAAAGAGGGGAGATTTAGACTAGAGAGAAGGAAGATTTTTTGGTCCTGAGGGTGTTGAGCCCCTGGCCCAGGTTGCCCACAGAGGTGGTCGCTGCCCCATCCCTGGCATCATTGCAGGTGAGGCTGGACGGGGCCCTCAGCAACCTGCTCTAGATGCAGATGTCCCTGTTCAGTGCAGGGGGTTGCACTAGATAACTCAAAGCATTCTGTGATTCAGTCACTGTGCAAACTCACCTCAACAGCAACCTTGGATAATCTGCATTAGCCAGTCTGTTTATTGAGTTTCCAAAAGTTTGTTTTCCTTTCACTATTACTCTGATGGCTTAAAGGGTGTAAATCTCTTCAGTAGGCCCTTCTGGTACATGTGGAGAAGACTTACACCACCTTGAGACAAACTGACAGCTCATCTAGGAAGAGCTCTGCTCATAGCTCTTAAATTGCAGGATGCTCACTGGAGGCACCAGTCCTAGTCAAGACCTGAATTCTGCAAAATTTAAGGGCACTTCTGTTTAAAAAGACTAAAATATCTTAGTTAGGTTTACAATAATAATACTGTTTATGTTTGTAAAAATATGGACACCAAAGCTATGTCCCTAGGCATCTTAACTGTAGGTGCAGCTTGCATTGGTGAGGTGCAGGAGGTCTGGACACAGGAAGTGATTAAGATCTGGGGTGCTATTATTATATATTTTCTTATGTGTAAAAAATACTTTGATTAGTAAGTTCCTATAAGGTTCTAAACACTTTGTGTGAATTCTGATGACACTGATATCTTCATTTTATGTATACATAGAGAAAGAATATTTAGGGAAGAGACTGATATGTACAGATACAGCTACAAACCTATAGTTTTCCATATATGTTTTTATTTATGCAATGTTTTATTAAATGTATTATGTTTATGAAATATTTTAAATTTTAATTTGACACAAATGAAAGTTCTGTGTGATCAGTCTAAGCTTGACATATTTTACCTAATACATTTATGTCTATATTTTTTATATTTGTATTTATATTTATATTAGAATCTTTCAGCTGTATTAATTAATTGTCCAGGACATGCTTATTCCTGATTGCACAAATCATTTAGTCAGTTTTACCGTACCATTTTAGAATCATGCTATTATTCCTAGTTTTTCATTTTATTACATTTTAACTTCATATTCATTTACTGAGCTACAAGAATTCTGTCAAATAACATAAACATTCTAAATTCATAAAAATCACTTTTTTTTTTTTTTTCCCTTCTGAATAACAAGTGTGTTTGCTGTAATAATTTTAGGTAATGGGGAAGGTCATACATATTTTACTCTGTATCAGCATTTCCACAATCTAATTTGCCTATGTCAAATTGAATTTCATACACAAATTTCCCTGCTTCTGTTTATGAAAAAAATAAAATAGAATCATGTCTTAATAATGTCAGCAGTGGCTTTCTAAAATGCAGGAAAACTGGTAGCACAGCTGAAGAAAATAAATTGGTTTGAGTAGGAGTCCAGTTAAGCCTGAAATCCTACCTCAAAGGCCATTGCATGGACAGTCTGTCTCAACACCAAAAGCCTTAGTAGCTGAATGAAATGGAAATCTTTTTCTTGCTGAAAGTGGAGACCTACACCCGTGTTTCCAAAATGAAACAGTGTAAAACTTGGGTTTTGTAGCAATTTCTTGGTCATGGTAATTTGTTTTACTCTGGAATAATTTCCTGCTTAAAGCTCACATATGAAGTTTCTGAAAGCAGCTGAATGAGAAGTAGTTTTATAGCCATATGTTCCTGTTGTTTAACGTCCTGTTACAATCAGGGAATGGAAATTCTGTTTCCAGATGACTCTATGTCCCAAGCACTTTGGAATCAGAAAACAGCAATTTGAGAGCCAATATTCTTCAGCCATGACAACAATTTTCCCCTCGAGAATAATTTCCAGTTAAGTATAAATATTACCCATTTTTCTGACTTGAGTATATGTTTACCTTCCCATTTCTATCCCAAAATGGGAAATTCCACAAAAAATTAGTGAATCAGAGTTTCTTGATGATGTCTTTGACCTTTACGAGCCATCATATCCTTAAACTGTGACAAAGCAAATGTAGTTAGAAGTAAGCTTAATTAAATTTTTTCAATACATTCTCCCAGCTCTTTATTTATCATCAATTGTAGCATCTTACTGTCTGTATCTTACTGGTAAGTGGCCCCTCTTCATTGGTTTTTACACACAAGTACTATTAAAAAAATCACAATGGTTGGGTGTTTTTTTTTTTTTGACTTTTCAAATATGTGTATGACATTTCAAACGTAGCAACAGGTACCACTATCATTTTAGTAGTATGTTTTAGCTGAAGAATATACTTTCATTTCAAGTGCAAACACACAACACTTTGTAGCATACTTTTTGTGGATTTTTTCCCTGTACTTTCTTGGCTCCATCGCAGTTCAGATTTCATTGAATCCTATTCAAGTATTCACTGAATCAGACTCATTTTGTAATGTTAGCGCTGCAAACCCAAGTCTTTTGAAAAGGAAACCCTGTTACGAAAGACACTTTTTGCTTCCAAAGGGAGAGGCATACAACATTTCTTGAAGTAGAAATCAACTGTGTCACAATTGATTTTTAAGATATTTAGAACAGCAGTGACATTTTAAATTTAGTTTCTGGAAATCATACACTTCTATTATTGAAATAGGAAAACTGATTTTTGCAAATTATCATTGTTGAAAGAATTTGAGCCACACTTGTTCCTAGGAGAATAACTATTACTGACATTTATTTCAGTAAATTGAAATGACCATCAGGTTTGGTTATATCTAAGTCAGGTCAGACACAAAGTATTGCATTGTATTAAGATATTAATATTATAATTAATTAGCCTTATGATTTTTTTAGTGGAATAGGAGTCAGGATTTTCAGAAGGAGCTTTTGACTGTAATCAGAATTCCTGTAGAAAGCCTGGCTGCTTTAGCTGTTACTGAATATACAGTGCTTTAGCTGCCCTTCTAAAAAATCTGCTATTACCTATGTCTGCTCAGGATATGCTGTTTTTTCATATAGTAGATGTTAGAGAAAATATAATTTTTAAATTTTATTCACATCTTTGTTAAAACCTTTAAAGGAATTACTTTTCTTGGTTGCCTTTTAATATGCTGTCATATTGTTTTTCTAAAATAAAAATATCAAAACCCATTTTTCCAGGCATTTTAGGAAATATATCCCAAACCTAAGGATTAGTTTGGAGAGTTGTTTTTTTCTGTATGTAATTGTAATTTTTCTGAAATGCTTCTGGTTATTATTGACAGGAACAAAACTTTTACTGTTTAATCCAACATTTCCAGATAATATTATAAGAAAGGTAAACAATAAATTGTATGTCTTCCTACTAAAATTTGTAATTTGACTAAAAAGCTCAGAAACATTTTTTTATGAAATATTCAACAGACCTCTATTAATATTTTGTGTGCATCATCTGTTTATTTCAGCCATAAACTTTTTTTTCCTTACATATATTTGTCATTGTGAAACAGGGCTTCTACTTGTTATCATAGATAAAAAGTTTTAGAATTTTTAGAGATAACAAAGAAACAATAGTTTGTGATGTTTGTTTATAAATCAAACCTCAAGTCTTCACATTTAACAATGTTTAAAAATCAGGCATTGATAAAACATAAAAATCAAGCATGGTTTAAATACACAGCATTATGTAGGTAACTTATGATATCTGGACAGTTTTGAGAAGTTTGAAAACCGATGCAAAGAGAGAGAGAAGACAAAATTTCACCTCATTTTAGACCATACTACCCAAAATAATAGTTTTCAAAGAGATGTTTTTGCGTTTTCATTGCCCGTTCTCTCCATGCTCCAACTTTCCACTCTTGCAGTTGTAGGTGGGTAAGGATTTTTGAAACAGTGATGTGACTTCTGATGTTTTTAAAAACATTTTCAACTTTTCCTATTTGCCTGATCCAGCTTACAGAAAGACAGACAAAAAATCTGAGGCGACAGCAAATTCTGTTACAAGACAGATTTATTTCCCAGAGCAGGGAAAAGTGGGATCTTGTTTTGCCAGCATCAAGCCGAAGCTAGGAAATCAGAGAATTATGACATCAGGCGAACCATTTGGATCCACACAGAGATTTTCTTTTTACTATTTTTGCTGCTGCTTTATTTGAGAGTTCATAAAGTAAATTGCAGCCCAGCTAACTACTATTGCACAAAATAATCTTTAATCTGTGCAGCTCATTTTCATCAGCGAGCTTTAACATGGCCTCACCTCAAAACCCAGATTCTAGAGTGGTAACCAGCCAGTCATAACAGACCAGGTGACTAGAGAAGGGGAGTGAGTTCCAGGGCAAATGGCACAGGACGCTCCTGGGAGAGGGGCCAGACTTCTGCTAGAAGCTGGAGAGAGGGCACGTGTCACTTCTTATCTTCTATATCAGTTGTCCCTGCCCAACTGCCTGGCTTTTCTATCACTTAGCCTTTGCTGATGCTTTTGCAAGTGTTGTGGTTTCCTTTCTTGGAACCCTAGCCACACCTTGTTTTCCTTATGTTCTACCAGAGATGGAGAACCCAGAAACAGAGATGGAGATCTCTTCTCCAGCTCCTGAACACATCTCAAGCTAATCTCCAGATCAGAAACATGAATTCAAGAGGACAGACCTCTAAGTATACCACTGCCTTTTATAAAAATACACAAAAATTGTCTCTGCAATTTTCGCTCCTACACACTTATTTTTTTCTTTATCGTGGTTTTGACTTAGACGTCACATTCTCCACTGGGTTTCCAGTGCTCATGCACATTCATTTCTGTACATCTGGACACCAGGATCATTACTGGGACAAATCTGATTTCGTAGGAATCCAAAGGCTTGAAACATTTCAGCCATCTACAAATTCCTTATGAAGTTTGACATTTTCTTCAAGTTTGTGAAAACATATCATCTCTTAAGTGCTTTTTGTGTGTTTCTCCTGTGTGACCTGTGAATAAATCACAACCTAGCAGAATGTTTTGTTTTTCCTATTGGCTTCATGTTCCAGAGGCAGAACCTGGCCCACCTGTGTCTTTGTG
>JAVSBS010009720.1:0-36678 GCA_033124195.1 Coracias cyanogaster
TAGATTGAAACCCAAATAGCTCTAACAGCAGAAAAAGGTGTGTGATGCAAACTTGGGTGGGAAGAGGGGCTGGTTTTTCACTGTGCACTTCCAGAGGCTCTGGCTGAGACCACAGACTGCATTCTTCCTAGGGCTCTTCCACCAGTGCAGCCCCTGCTTAAATCTCCCCTTATGATGAGCAGACAGAGTGAGATCAGAAAGTGAGATCTACTTCAACAACAAGTCACATTGGTTTAGTGCTTCTAATACAGGAGAGGAAAGAGGCTACATGCGCATAAGGCAGCAGTTTACCAGAATTGCTAGTTACAACTGATTCCTAGAAAAAATTACTTCAGTAGGGCATGACATCACTAACTTAAATTATGAAGCCACTCCATATACTGTATTGCAGGCCAGAGTCTTTACTTTGTTGTTGTTGTTTGCTCTTTTTATGAAAACCAGCCTTTCCATCTGGGCTATATGTAAGTTCATTTACCTTGTAAATATTTGGTCTTCAATACAGTCCAGTACTGGAAAAATCCCCAAACACTTTTGAATTAACCTATAGAAAGATAAACCCTCAACTCCAACACCATTCTGCCAACTAGTATGTAGTACCGTATTTTATTACATTAATCCCAGACCCACCAAAAACAACACATAAATATTTCCATATAGTTTCCAAATAAATCTCCCATATCTTGTGTTCTGTAAATTGTTCCCTCAAAAGATACTAGGTAAAGAAGGTTAGTCATCTATTCCAGCTCTCACAGGGGCACCAGGCCTGATTTTCTACTTGGTTGCACACACTGTGCTTGGGCAACTCCACTGAATTTAGTGTCTCCCAGAAAATAACAGTCATGGGGTTAATGTAAGCACAAAGAATCAAATCTACAGTAATTCACTCCCAGACTGAAGCTGTATCCAGATTTTTCTCCCTCTGACATGTTCAAATTACAAGGATCAGGTGAGCATACAGTGGTGATGGACAGCCAGATTGTAGGTGGTGCCTGATGTACCCTGGCATGCGTTGCCAGGGCTGCAGCTCAGACAAGATCCCTCATAGACTATATCTGCACTGGGCTAGTGGGACACAAACCCCTACTTTTGGCTGTTATTTCAGGTTTCCCGTATATATTCTGTGGGACTATTTGTAACATTTATTTATAAATGATGAATATTTCACCACAGTTTGTTAATGCATCAGCACGGAAGTAATGTATGCGAACAAGGAATTCTTACAACCCTTTGGCTTACGCAATGTAAAACATTGTCTCATACCCAGTCTCCCCACAGACACTAGTTTCTGCTTTAAATAGTCTAATTACAACTCCCTGCGTATAATATAAAAGACACAACACTTATAAATGCTGTGAATACTCAGCCCACAGGATGGCTAAAGTAGCTGAGTAAAGTGGCAGTTCCTTACAGTCACGCTATTTGTTAGAGCTCATTAGAGTAACGAATCACTTTAAAGGTATACTCTTATAATTCAGGGAGAATTTTTCCCATAGAACTAAAATGTCCTCTGTGGATCTAACGTGCATGGGATAAGGTTCAGAAACCTTATTTGTAGTGCAATTTTTTTTCTCAACAAATCATGAGCATCCATATAGGTCTGCACGTAGGATTAATATGTTTTCCTGACTTTCAACTTCTTTTTTTTCTGGAAACACAAGAAATACTTCAGGAAGGGGAAACTAATTTGGCTTGATTTCAGACTGTACGAGTTTTTTCCTCCCAGAAGAACAAGATTTAAAATAAGTGCTGGGGAAATGGTTCTTTGCAAATCTGAGCATGAATGCAAACTGTGGCTTTGCATTTCCTGATCAGGATAGAAACAGAAACATGGGCCCTTCAGACCTAAACCCTAAAATTAACTCAGAAAGCACCATTCAAAAACACTTCCTCAAGTCAGCAGGGGAGGAGGGAAATGAAAGGCTTGATGAGAGTTTGGTGAATAAAGGGGAAATAAGGGAGGGATGCGGGAAATGACAGTGGACCCTCAACCCCACACAAACTATTTTTATTTCTCCTTCATGTGCATACATTGTAGTTATTAGCATGACCAATTTTCAAAGAAGGACTTATTTTCCCCGTATGTGGACATGCCTTTTGCACAGCACTTTAGACTCCCTAGGCTCATGCACTAGTGAAAGAGTCATAACCATGCTCAGGTATTTATGTAAAATATAATTGGAGAGGCAACAGTGATAACAATTATTACCTTTGTTTTATAAAAAACACCTATCACTACAGGACTCTATTTGTGATATTATAAGCTTATTTTAACACAAGGGAGAGAATGTCTATATTTGCAAATTATTTATTAATATTTTTGTAACTTAAGCTGTCTTGGGTTAGGCCTGTTGTGAATAAATTGTGACGTCAAGGGGCAATTTGTTTATATCGGTGACTAGACCAGATGATTACACTGAGCAACGGTCAGCACATCCTGTTATTGGTACTAGCAGCAAAAACCTTGCTTGAGAAGAACTAGACAGAGCAGTTGCTTGAGTTCTCAAAAGCTTTTCTTTTTAGCTTAATGACAAAAATGTCTGTGTTTGCACAGGAAACCAGAATGATTGATACAAGGGAGTGGAAATAAAATTCTCCATCTAATTTTCAGTGATACATTAAAGACTAGACCCCTAGAGTGTCAGAGAAGTATTTAGTGAACATTACAAAGACAATTTTTCCACCAGTCTGCTGCCACTCCCCACTTCTCTGGTCATGGAAGCTCCTACATACATATCATTTCCCTGTGCAAGTTGGAGCATTTTCACAGACTCTTAGCTGTGCCAGCAAATAATGATGCTATGGAGAACAGCTCCCATAGCCAGAATAGCCTGTCTTTCTAACCAAGCCATTTCAAGTTGGCCCTGTGGGAATGGAGGCAGAAAGCAGAGAGATGACTTGCTGTGTCCCAGCAGAGTCTTTTGCTTTTGCTGTAAATTGCTTTAAGCTCTTTTTACTACAGTTGTGCAAAAGGTACTTATTTGGGGTTAAGAACATAGATCAAAAGGTAACCATCCTGGACCAAACAATGAACATCCCCTTTCCATGGGTCTCAGAAGGGCTTCCACACATATTAGGGCCACCTAAAGAACAACTTTAACTTCTAGAATATTTTTGCTCAAGTTAAACTAACATTCAAAAATGTGCTGTACTAAGAACAATGGGTAAAGTTCTGCTGGCATCAGTGGTAGTTTTGCTATTAACACAGTAGTAGCACAGCTAGTATTTCATTGAGTACAGTAAAAATAAATTATTTCATTTATTTTATTGAAATTAACATTATATTTCAGTTCTGAAAGTTCAGAGAATGTTCATTGTTGTTAACTAAGTTATTTATTAGTACTTCAAAAACACCTTAAGGTTTCAGTCAGGAGCAGTGCCCAGTTCTATTGTAAGCCATACAAAATTAAGTGGAAAGGGCTGTTTCAAAAGAAATACTAGGACTTGCTCCTACATACCCAATCTCCACAAGTCAAAGTGCAGGATCAAGAGTGTATTTTGGGAGTAGTTGATCACTTCAGGTGCATTTCTAGTGAAGGAACTGGAATGTTAAGGTTTGTAGGCACAGTACTATTTGTTGGGGGTTTCTGACTTCCTTTAACAATGTTCTCCACAACTTGATCATTATTTGATTTAAATCTGGAGATTTCAATTCCGCTACTATTTGGGGAATTTCTGTTATTGCTATCTTATTTTTAAAAGGGCAAAATAGTGTAACTTGCTCATTAATTACAGCTATGACTCTGTTTCTTGTGCATCTTCATTTTCTTTAGAAGGGAATGCAATTCACCCTCAGCCAAAAGCCTACATTTGCTTTACAAGAGCCACTTTCTTGTGGAAGTGCTAATGCCAAGGGAGGAGTTACTTCTCTCAGCCTGAAATACTAGAACTTTGGATGTGCAAAAGGAACAGATACAGATCCATGCTGTAGTTGGCAGAAGCACAGAGGAGATACACAGAGGCTGGGAGTTTGGGAAAGGCCACTCAGAATCTTTCTCTTTAGGTCGTGAAGGAGTTTTACAGTGACCACACAGAGCCTTGTCCATTCAGTAGCTGAAACAGCTTACACAGGAATTTACATGAACATTTACAGAAAAGATGGGAACAGTCCACAGTAAAGCAATTCCATCTTGCTTTTTTGCTCTTGCAGTTCTGGGGGTTCACATGAGGCAAGTAGAAATGACACATACAACACATGTTTTCTACTATGCTGGGACATATTTTCTTAAGAAGATATGCCAAATAGTCTAAAACCTCCAGGAAGACCTAGGAGAGGAAGTAGACAAATGTATAAATTATTTGTACTTTAATAACATGTTTGGGCTGGCTGAAGTCTTCAAGAAATCTCATTCATACCCAGGATGAGGAAGGGAAGAGGTTAAGCTTTTCTCCAGAGCTCAAGAAGGGAAGGAGAACAAGTTTTTCTTCTTGTCTGGAGACTTTGGGGACTAGAAAGAAAATGGCCAACACGTCCATCTTGGTTCCTTTTTGACTCAGAGGGATACAATCATCCAACAGGAATCTTTTGGGTGTTTTTGAGGAAGCAAATTGAACAAATGGAGTTAGAAGAATGCAGCAGTTCTGTGCACTATTTTCTTTAACAACTGAATGACTGTGGTTAGCTTATAAATCTTAAACCCTCTCATTTCATGTAAAAGATTGAAAGATACAGAGACATTATGATATCCTGGATATGTAAGTACTTCATATACTGGAATATTTATCATTAATGTTTTTTAAGTAAAGCCATTTGGAAGGCATTTTGTGGTGCTAAAGACAGGACTGACCTGAAAAGTATGCAGGTACATTATTTTAGCAGAAAATCTGAAACTAGTCAAACAAAGAAGGAATTCTGGAATACAATTAAACACCATAAGTCATTTAAGGCCAATATACTGTGCTTATAAGCTCTGGTGATTTTTAAAAAGAATAAAGGGGGAAAATGAGAGAACACAATTAAAAGCAAATACGATTAAATCATTTGCTTCCTAACAGGAATACTTTTCTGTTTGTCCCAAGAACAGTCTTTAAGTTCAAGCCTGACATCCAAGCTATGTCATTTGACTGCAAGCAATCAGTGATGCTTCAGGACAACTGAGTGATCAGCTCACGAGCAGTAGAAGGAAGCAAGTCAGCAACACAATACCCTGCAAAGGACATCTGGAACCTCCATTAAAGAACTTCAGAGATACTTTTCCTCTGTTTCTCTGAGCTATGTGCTGTCTGTCTTGCAGCTAGTTCTGTTATCTGAAGATTTTGGTAGGTAGCTTATAAAATCAGGAAAATTTTCCACCACAGTCATTAAATTTTTTACCTTACTAACACAGGTCATTTTGTCATCAGAGTACTTCTAAAAGATACATGGGTTTTCTCTGATTTAAACTCAGAACAAGTACCAGTTGAAGATAGATGTACTTGCCAAAAAATAAAAAGTTCAAATTCCAGGGACAGAGTATAATCCTATCTTGAATGAGGTCTATATGTTGTATTTCTATAGTTAACCCGAGATTTTGTTTTACCAGTGCTTTAATACAGTGTCTGTACACACCCTCTTACCAACATCATCTCCTGGAATTCAACTATTTGACATTTGCTTTTCTTCTAGGCCCAGTGAACAGTGTGGAAGCATCATAGGTTCAGATCCAGCAAGAAGGTATGAAGAGGAGACACTGTAAAGAGGAACAAAGAGGTGGGGTGGTGAAAGATGAGTTGCCAGGGTAAAGCTGCAAAAAGCCCTGAAAAAGCATCTGCAGCATAGATGTAAGAAGCCACATGATAAGATAAAATGAACAGTGTGGGGTAAAGAAATAATAGTTATTAAAGAAGCTAAGATAAAAGAGGATAAGTTTGAAAATTAATTAAATATCCTAGGGGTTAGGCTGGAGGAGGAGGGAAAAGAAACCCCTAGAGTACAAAAAAAAAAAAAAACAAAACAAAACAACAAGGAAAAGGAGGAGGAGGTAAATAGCAGCTGTGGAAAGGGTTTGGAGTACTGATGATTAGGCAATGCATGCTTTTTCATTTTGTGCCAGGATCTACAAATCTTCCCTGTTACCCTGAACCCAGAGGTGTGGAAGCTTGAGTATAAATTCAGAACTTTGGATACTTTTCCAGATCTTACCTGAATCATATAAACCTCCTTATATACAGTATAACTTAGCCAGAAATAAGAACTCATTTTTTTTGATGCTACTTAGCACAGTTGGATGGATTGTTCGTCTTCAGTAATACTCATAGCAAATACAACCTTTTTTTCTGTTTGTGAATCATTTGTGAACAGGCTTTGAGACCTCTCTCCAAAATGTGAAATGTCTCTTGATCATGTTGATTCCTCTGAGCCATGTTTTTTAAATGTAGTTGCTGTCTGAAATTAATGTCTCACACAAGTTAGGTGAGTACATTCTAACTTTGCTCAGCATCATTAAACATGGGCCACATTTCACTATGAGCAGAGCATGAGAAGATATGTAGGGTACAGTCTCAGCCTTTCAGCTGCCTTCTAATCTCAGCTTTTCTTTCATAGCATTTAAAGTGAATATTGCTCAAGTTTAACTGACACCTGCCTGAGTCTGCAGAAAGCCTGAAGCAGTGGCTCTGAGATGTGATGGCACCCTTTGTTTCAAGAGAACTCAACTAAGTTGTTTTCAACATCAACAATGTTTCTTTCTACCCTCTTCAAAGAATGTTTTGGAAGGAGAGGAAGTATCTGAACATGCAGATACATACAGACTTCTCCGAGTGTCTGTTCATTTTGGTATGTTTTTAATAACATATGGGAGGGGTGAAGAGTGCAATTTTTCTTATTTTCCTAAAGGGAGCATTCAACTTTCAAAGGTTTGGGAAATGCCAACTTGGGGGTTCATATACTGTGCAGTTCAAGTATTCACTGCCTCCTATCTGAAGCATGTTATTGGTTAGCTAAATCACGAGATATTCTTCCAGCTCACTAATTGGGTTAGTGTATCCTTTTACAGAAGAATAATGAATGCTCTTGTTTGTAAAGCAATAGCCTCGTTCGCATGCAAATATGGGTATTCACACAAATCAGCCATTCCTCAAACCTCCTCAGGAACAAAAACCTTTCTGTCTGAAACCGCAGGAGCAACCGATAACAAGGGGCCTTGATATAGATAGATCAAACAGCCATTTCAAATTCTTGCAAATGTTCATGAATACTGTTGTTCAATATTCATCCAGTTCTGGCTTTTCCTGCATTATAGAAAAGAAAAGAAAACAAAACAAAAAGTTAAAATAGGTTGCAAAGGCATGAAGAATACAAAATGGTTGTTGTTTCCAAACTAATTAATGTATTCTGGTATAGTGCTATTCAAATTGTTGCTTTGTTTTTGAAAGACAAATCATCAAAAAAAAATCATATAAAAACACTTTTTGGGATTCATTGTTTGTTCAAATTGGACATAGCTCATACCCAAACAACAGATCCAATAAGCATGAGGTAATCCATAATTTCAGATGCCTGAAAATTCAAGATACCCAGTATCTAAGGAGATGAAAAATAAGACTTGCCATCTGAAGGTTTACCAGGAATTCTTCGCTGATTCTCCAAAACTTCTCAAAGAATGACTTATGTCCTCATCTGGCTATAAAAATAGCTGTTTAGCCATAAGGTATTATACAAAAGTAAGTGAAAAGAAAAGAGCCTTGCAAAGAGTGACAGCTCTAAGGGTAACTTGGCTCCCTTTCCTCACTCTGTTTTTATAGCTGTAGGAATTCCTTATTACTTTTTCTCAAGCTGTCATCAGAGCAACAGAACCCGCTGTTATTTGGGTTTCTCTTCAGATGGAAAGAAAGGGATGTAATAAAGGCAGGTCGTAAGCAATAGGTTGTAATCTATCCACAAAATGGCCTCACCTTGCCATTTGTTCCCTTGTATTGTGTTTGAACAGACTCCCAGTAAATATGTCTGCTTCACATTGATCATCACTGATAGTAGCATCCCTAATAGTGGCTCCATCTTGACAGAAAAATGGTAAGCACCATTGTGCTCCGATGTTTTTGTCTCTTTCTACAGTCACTGCAAAACAAAGCTGTTAATTTACCTGACGAAAGACATGATGGTGAATGTTATACACAACCCAGATGTTTCCCCACCAATTTCTTAAATAGGAGCACATAATTGTGATGATTAGGAGGTCATTAATTCAAACTACTTATAAGCAAAAGAAAAAGAAGACCTCACCATTACAAGCTCCTTTACATGAGATGTCTGTCGTCCTGCTCAATGTTTTATAAGCCTAACCAGTGAAATAATTTCCCCAGTTCTTTTCCATCTGTTTTCTCACAACAGTGTTAATGTTCACTTAAATAAGCATAGTAGCATTAACCTTTTGAACTCTTTGTCTCCCGACTCTGCTTAGATCAGATTTGTGGTCTAGAAAGTTGACTCTACCCTCAACTTTGACAGATTTTCTTATTATCCCCTGCTGACCTGTAGAGAATTGCACAGGCTCAATTCCTGAGGCACCTACAAATTTCAGATGGACTCAGCCTCCCTATGTGATTGCCTGTCGTGAGAAGCGTCAGCGGTATGCTTTTTATTTCAATTTATTCCATTCCTCTCAAGAGATATAACAAATTCTTTTGCATGCCTATGTCCTTTTCTGCAGGCCTTGCATATCACATTTTCATCTGCAATGTAAAGATCACTTCAGAAATTCTCTGTCTTCAAAAAAAATTTGACAGTACGCACAACAGGCACATTAATATGTGCTTTATACAAACTTGATTCTGCTGATACTGTCCACAGTAAATTGGATATAAGTTGCATAAGCCATTAACTCTGTGATTGCATCTTTCTATTTACATAAGTACTGTTAGTACTGATAACTAAGGATGATAAGTTAGGCTTAGATAGAGCAAAATGTTGATGAACATGGCTACTCTTCATGTATGAAAACTCTGGAAGGAATTATGCAAGTAGATAGAGTAAAGCTGAAGCTTTAGATAGTACCATTCAACACAGAGGCTAGTAAACAGCTAAAAGCATATGTGTATTTAAAAACCAGTTTGGATTAAAAAATTGCATGCATTGGTGAATTTTTAGTAATAGTCCACATATGTGTTTTTAACCCCTAATGCAAATATGATTTAGGTCAGCCACTTTTCACTGACATAGGTTGATTTCTCCTCTTTCACTGACAGCTGTGCTAATATGAATTACATCACATTAGCCATGCAAGATCACTGGCCTGTACTAAATTGGGGTGAATTCTAGACCAGGAAAGGGATTTTTAGATAGGATTGGTGATGCTGTTTGTGTTATGCTCAGACAGAGGAAGAAATATAAACACTCAGAAAGCTATGGGCAAACAACTGAGGTATGACCTTGCGAGAGTGTTTAGGGGGGAAATATAATTGGAAAGAATGCTTAGAATATAGAGCATGGAAGCTGCTACCTGCTCAGTTTTGACTCTGTTTGGAAAACACACTTTTAGTACACTTTTACATATGAACAGAAATAAGAATTTGCCTTTATCATCTGAGGACAATGGTCAAAATGGAAGCTAGTACTGAAAAAGAGATCCCAAGAATGTGGTACAATGCATAAACTCCGTAGAAGTAGAAAAAAAATATACTAGTCTCCACCCTTGTAGTGCAATTATCCTATTGTAGCAGTTTTCACTTTTATATGCTCTAATCTCACTGTAGCTCCTACAGTGAGCTTCCCCTTGCCCATATCTGGGCTTGTTCTGCTGAGAAAGAACTGTGAGAATGAGTGTACACAGGTAAGAAAGGCCTAGATTACAGACAATGTTGAGATTGCTTAGATGGGATCATCTATAACTCAAGGATTCAGAAGGGAAAATGCAAGCATAGACAGGGAAGGGCAAAGGCAGATGGGATGTAGAGTGGTGAGATCCCAGACAGGAGTCCCAAACTGAGCTGTCAGTGTCATCAGTGGAGACAGTGGCACCTCCTTAGTGCTGTGGGGCCTCTGGGAGATCTGTGCAGGCCAGCCCTACCCTTTTCTGACAGACACTGGTCTAGGTGCCAGGAGCTTTTGGTTGCCTCATTCATCAGGGTGATGGGCACACCCTTGTGTAGCCTAACACTCATTGATTCCTAGCTAGCTTCTGTATGTGCTAGCCTGTGAATAACATCTTTACATGATTTCATTGCATATGTTATTCTTGCAGAATATCTTTGCATTTCTCTGAAGATGCCTGAACAAACCAACAAAAGAGGGGCCTTAAGGAAGACAAGGAGCAGAGAAGGAGCAGTGCCATAACTTTGCTGTTACCCAGCATCTGCAGCGTTTCATGCAACAGGGCAACAGGGCTGACATACTGCAAGAGCACCTGCTCCAACTTCAGTACTTACAAACCCCATGTACATCATGTGGCCCAAGAGGACCTGTTTTCAACCATACAGATTTAATACAACTTGCACAGGCTATCAGCACAAATGCCATAGTTTAGCCCCTAGAATGCAGACTACAACCCTCCCCTATTATACATAGCTGCTAAAATGTGAGTCAGAAAGCAATTCATCAAGAATCAGCAAGACAGCTTGCAGACTGCCATACGACTCTCTGTTGGAGCAACTGACAGGGAAAATCAGACACCAGTTAACTAAGGCACTGATCCAAAGCCCCTTTAAACATCTCGGTGGCTCTCTTGAAAATAAGATGTAGGAGCTTTTCAAAAGATTACCCTTAATCTGTCACAGCGTGCAAAACAACTTAATACATTTATCATTTTTTTTCAGCTAGTGAATTCAAATTCCCCTGTGACAATTCAGCTAGCAAGTCAAACTTCTTCTACATAGCAAATGTCTGTCCTAAAATGCAAAGGGTGGGTCCTTTTGTCACCAACTTGTACTGTGCACACTAGGTCTCCTATTAATGGGAGTTTTGCCACTGAATCAAACAGCAGGAGCACTGGGGGACTGTTGGTCTTTGTGTTTCTTTGAAATCTTGGTTTGTACTATTACATTTGATCTACTTGCCTCTCAAGCACTGAGTCACTCTCAAGTACCAGTTCATGTCAACAGACACAAGCTTACTTGTTAACCTGGACCCAATGTACTACGGATTACTTTTAACCATTTAGCAACTTCTTGTTATGCTGAAAGCTCATCTTCTCAGCAAAGCAAATGAGCCATCTTCTCCCCTTTTAGTAATGATCATCAACTTGTGCTTTAAACAATTCATCCCTCTGTCAGGCTTGTAAAACTCCCTGAGGTACAGTGCAATACAAATTTTTTTCATCTTTCGTTTTATATCCTACTTCCCAGAAAGTATCAATATTTGCTTTTCAGCCATATAGTTTGGGTATTAAGGTATTTCCTTCATCATCCTCAAAAGCTGATTATTCTAATGCAGCTCAGGAAAAGTCTAGTATTTGCCTTCTTTCAAGTCAGAAACACACAGTTTTATTTTAAAAAATTCTGTTAGATCATTCAGTATTAGATATATTCAAACCAAAGTCACCTTAATACTAAAAATCAAATTGTCGGATATTAAATGTTCTGGCTAGCGACTATTAAAGAACAGTAGTTGCTGTGGAGTAAGTGCACATTTCTCAGTGGCCAGATATAATTTTGAAGTGCTTATTATCCATCTAAGCATGGAATTTTTAAATACCTTGTTCTATTATATCCATTCTATTACATCCATTCTTTCAGCAATTTCCTTGTAAAATTAGATTTGTGCTAGATTCCTCTCTCGTAAAGCAGTGAACCAGAGAACTTCAGTAATTTCTACTGCCTCTCATGTCATATTTAACCTTACATATGTATTAGATACAGATGAACATCTTGGAGAAGCTTATATTTCATAAAATATGTCAGAGTTTCATTTGAAAAAACAAATCAATATACCCTTCATACTTTAGGAAAAACAGGAGGGTGTTTTCAGTGTTCTCCCTCACAGGCACAATTCTCAAGCTTTTCCAGTGTGACTGGGTTAATGGCACTGTCATGATCAGTGTTTTCACAGTGTAATGGAACCTCATTGAGCAAAATGACTTTTTTTTCAGCCACATAAATCCTTATTTGCTACTTACTAAAATGTAACAGTATGAAACTTTTTCCAGTCTAACAGATCTCTGTGAATTCTAAAATTTAATTTCTAGTTCAAGAACACAATCTCCAGGAGTGACGGGATTCCATGCTGGAAAACTTTTACAAGCTGGGAAGCATGCCATTTTGCTTCCTACCAAATAAAGTGGGGAAGAAACAAAAACGCCGTGTGATTTCACCAGGCAATCCACTGGGCTCCCCTGTGGCTCCCAGGCAGCAATGCTAGCTAAATGTAGATGCTCAGGCCCAGATGGACACAACAACCTGTGATGAAGCCACAGCTATTAGACCAAGCCCTTATCTTCAAGCCCATCCACTAGTGCAGTGGGAATGTAAGGTTGTCTCCAAATATGCCGATGAAGATACGTGGATGCCACATAAATAAATAATCCCTGCATAGGGCCAGCCAAGGCAAGGCACAGTGGGGCTGGTGGGGGCTCAATAACATAGGAAAAGATCGGCTCCCCTGGGGTGAGAACTGGGACCAGGGGGACACTACTCCTCCTCCAGCTGCAGCCTTTCTCACTTCTTGGCAGCTGCTGCTGCTCCATATTTAAGGTTTCTGTGCTACAGTGCAAGAAGGGAGGGAGGAGGGCACTATGGAAAGAGGAGTGGCATGACAGGACCACCCAGGTACTTTTCCATGTGAGGACTGAGGGAGAGAAGAGTCTATTTGCCCCAGGACCCAAAACAGTTCTTAGTGTGGGTTCTGCTGGAGCAATCAGACATACAAAATATTTGTAAACCTAAGGGCTTATCTTTCTTTTTTCTTTTTTTTTGTTTTTTACTTACTTTCTCTTCTTCAATTTTTGCTTTCTTCCATTTTCTCCTTCCTGTTTTTCTTCTTTCCTCCTTTTCTTTCTCTCTTTCTTTCTTTCCTTCTTTCTCTTTTCCTTTCTCTCTTTTACGTTTTTATTTTCCCCTCCCTCCTTCTACTCCTCTCTCTCTCCTCCTCTCTCCTCCTTTCTCATGCTCTCTCTCTCCCACCACCACCCCCTTCTCCAGAGAACAGAATGCTATACTTAAAGGAAAAAAGCACCAAGGACTCTCAAATGCAGTTCTATTGCTCCACCAGTTTAACTCAGACACGGTCCCTATAGAAAAACTGTTCTTTTTAAAGGGTAGTTACAGAAAGAGTTTGTTGCAAAACAAGCCAGAGTGTTGATTTATAATATCAGTTTTGGGGCAAGAATTGTCCGAAAACAGCCCTTCTGAACATTCACAGGCCATGATAAATATAAGGAAAGATGATGATGATGATGATGATTGATGTGAACCACTTTTCCTTTTGCTTAGGGGAAGGATGCATGCAAAGGCAGTTTCTTCAGAGTAATATGGTGTAAAATTCTGTGATTTTACTGACTTTTTAGTAGAAATTTCTCATGTGAAAGTTTTTTCTATATTTAATAAATTCTCAAAAATTTTTCATTAAAATAATATGCCTTTTATTGAGGGGGCTGAAAATAATGTGTGAAGATTATGTCCTTTGAAATACTTTTAGTGCAGGCCCAAGGTTAATTTTTACTATAGTAACGTAGCTTCCCCAGAGGTGTAGATTATTCTCAAAGCTAAATAAAGATTTTTTTTTGACTGAAGAACAAAATACCAGCAAAAGGAAATTACAATAATGTTCACATTCAACACAAAGAATGAACCAATCTAGAATTACGAGTAATACAATGTTCTGCACCACTCCTGGAGAAGCAAAGGTATTTAAATATTCTCCAGTTTAAAGGGCCGAAGCAAAGGGTACTTTGAGGTCCTTTCTATCACTGTTTTTCCATAACGCTGTGGTGAGAAACATCCATAAAAACACTTCTCCAGGTGACGCAGTATTGTCTTCTTCCCTGGAAGACAAATAATGGAATCCCTGTGCCAAGTAATGCAATATCTTGATATTGTCTCATACTATGACTATATTCATTTATTGAGCTGAAAGAGACCTTATTAGCGGCAAGATCTACATGATTGTGTGTGTTGTCCTAAACCCTATATGCTACATTTCACAGTCTCTCTAGGAAGCCTATTCCAGACTGTTCCGGTTCATGTAATCATTCTTTTCCCTCAGAAATTGTGAAAGAATATGCTTCATGTATTTCTATCAGTGGGTGATTGTGAGCAATTAATCACCACCTTCTCTTTATAGCATCTTTTACACATTCATTAGAAGATAACGTAATCATGTCCCTCCTTAGCCTTTTCTATTTTATACTAAGTAAAACTAATCCCCATCATCACAGGACACCTATCTAACCTCTTTTTCTCCTTGTTACTATTTTATGAACTCTTACCAGTTTTTCTTGAAGTGTGATAGCTGCATGTAAAGATGAAGATTGGACTGATGAAACTTAAATACTAATGGGAAGTAAATAATTACATCCCCTTTCATGTGTACAATACTCCAATCAGTGTAATCCTGAACAGGATTTCCTTTCTTCTTTTGCAGTAGCCGCACAACGGATGTTTCAAGATTTTGTATTTGATGAGTGCTTGCAGTAGGGAAACACAGAGTCCTGCTGTCATCAGTAGTGTGGCTCAAACACACTTTCTGTGGAGGGATCCAGGGCTCTCAGGATGTAGATGATTGTGTGCATGTGAGTCTCATTTGCAGGTGTCTGGCATGTATACCAGAACCCACAGAATTTCTCCTGACTGCAGTAGTATTGTCTCTTCCTAGGCATAGCACTTTATGCTTATCTATTTTGGCTTTACTTTGCAAATTTCTTCTCACAGTTTATCATGATCATCTTGAACTCTACTTCTGTCATCCAAAGAGTCTGTACATTTGTCAGGTTATGTCACTATCAATTTTCCACTTAAATCCAAGTTCTTTTCTAAACCATTAAGCTGAGCCAAGTCCAGGACAGACAAGTCATTATTAATTACCTGGATAACAAGTATTATTTGCAGATATCAAAGCAGAAAAGAATGTTTAATATGGCACCTTGGCGCATCAAACACAAGTTAATGGTCATTGACTATGTTTTTTTGGAAGAATTATGTTTGCACCAATTAAAGAGTCAACAGCCACCAAGTAAGGAAAAGCATGAAGAAAGATAAAAGCCACTACAAGAAAGATAACTTCAAACCCTGGCAAGAAACTTGAAGACCTGAACAGGAGGAAAATCTAGTGAAATAAAATAGCAGGAAAATAGCAGAGGGAATTAGAGAAAGACATCCTTAACTGCTGTGCCTCATGTGTTTCAAGTTGTTTCTATGGTCACAGAATAAGAAGGTCAAATCAGATCAAATAAAGCAGGGCAGAACAGAACAGTACAATTAGGCCATAGTCAAAAAGTAATTACTTTTCCATCCAGTAGAGATTGCATGTTATTTCTTGGAACTGTACATTATTATCTAAATAATAGATTCTAGCCAGAGAAGCAACTGGGAATGAATTGGGGAAAAAACAGCTAAAAAGCCACTTGGCTAAATATTTAACATTATAATTTATGTTAAAGCTCAGATAATCTTGAAAGTTGAACACTGGTGGGTCTTAGTATATTGAGGCTAACTCACCAAGAGACTAGGGAAATAAAGAATGCAGCACAACACAAAAAAAATGGTAGTACTGAAAAGAATAGTTTTTAAGCTACCAGGACAGCAAAAGTAGCATTCTCTTTGCTCTATACTCTTTGCATTTTAATCTTTTGATATTATAATTATGATCATGGTATATATGCTATCCTATTGATGGTGTTGGTACCTTAGATAATTTTAACTCTCTATGGAGTCTTATTTTTACTTCATCACCCTTTATACTAGCCATATATTTTTCCTTATTTTCTTCACAGGCCATGAGATGTACTTCACAATGCATGCAGTCTTCACGTTTTTGTCAGTCATATCAGCTTTCTATAATAGCTCGCTAAATGAATTAACTGTTTTGCAGTGCTAAAGCCAGTTCTTGGCTGAACTAAATGACACAACACTGTGGATGCGGGTGGAGCTTCCTAATCTATCCTGCATGAATATATAACCCATTGTTTGAAAAAGGTATACCTGTCCTTATGGGTTCTTATGGGTATGTTACCTTTAGTAACATACCTTCATTCAGCATGGCAAGAATGAGCATGCAGCACCTGAAAATCAGTAGGACTACTCCACTACTGATGGAAATATAGTCCGAAGTAGTGTGACTCAGCCTCCCCAGTCAACAACTCTCTTTCGTCAGAAACCCAGATTACTCAGTGTTATTTACAGCACACTACTGGCTCCCAAATCCAAAGAAAGTTTAGTAAATCATTCCCACATCAGAGAGAAACCATACCATGATCATACTACCTAAATTACTCTCAACCCAAACCAGCCATATTTCTGCACTGCACTATCAATTAAAAGAATCACTCCTAACCAAAAGCAATTCCTTAAGCTACATCTGCCAGCCCTGGAATCAAGAGGGTTAAAAAAGCTATAATTTCTACCAAGTGAATAGAAAATTAGTATCTTTCACTTTCTCTCTTTCTCATGCATCCCTAAGAAAAAAAAAATTTCACTGGAAATTATGATTTCATCAGCTGAACCGAAAATCAAGAAATAGACTACTTTAAATATTCACACCATCTTGATTAAAGCAGGTGTCTCCAAGCTCTATTATTGCAAAATGATTGTCAGAATTTCCATTGTAAATCCCTTCCCTCCTTTTCAGTGGTTTTATACTTGTGCCTTGGCTATGAGAGCACATTCCAGGCTGGAATTTAGGCTGGCTGATTATTAAGAAGGGGAGAATTTTCCTTTACAAGAAGAATTGTAGGACTAATAAAATTTTGGCTTTTCAGTATGGGGGAAAGGCAGGGCATGTTTTTCTATATTACGCATATTGATCCAAAACAGTAACCACAATCTGGTAGAGAAAGCAGAGCTGAAAAATATTCACATTTCGCCAGATGGCAAAGGAATACTCTGAGCTGGCAGCCCATTATCCTACTTTACCCTGCTCCATTCCCTGCAACTTCTGGAATGGAACAAGTGGCATGGGACAGGAAGAGATTCTCTCTAATTTTAGAAATCACAGGCCTCACTATCATATCACATCTAGTCTTTACTATGTTTAGTCTTCTGATACCCTGTGAAGTACAGAAAAGCTATTTCTGTACTTTATATTTATCTCTTTATATTAATTTTGAACATATGAGTTTTTTACCTAATAAACTCAAGGTTAAACACCAAGACACCAGCAAGTTCTTCTCTTGTGTTCAGTGTTTAGGCTATGTTCCTGCTCACAAAATCAATTATCCCAAAAGACATACTAAGAGACATATCTAGCCACTGAAAATCAATTGTAAATACCATTAAGTGAATACCAGTTCACATGCAGCCTGTGACATGTTTTTGGCCTATGCCAATTAGTACCCTTCCAAGCAACTCTTGGGTATGGCTCAAGAGTAGCACTAGCCAGGGACCATTCCTAGCAGGAGAGAAAGAGAGTTTAATAGCATTGGCATAAGCTGTTCCCTGTCAGCTGGCCAGAGAACAGTCCCAGACATGTTTAATTTACTACTACAGAAGAAGCCAAAACGGTCAGAACCAGCTAGCACAGTACACGGAAGCCACATCTTTGTGCTGAATTACACCTATGCTAGCAGCAGTCTTTCTCAGCTTTGGGTATAAGAACTCCCTCTCCAGCCGTCATATTCTGCAATACTTCAACACGGCCAAGAGTGGGATCTTCTCTCCTCTTTCCATCTATATTAAGGTTATATACTGATTATCAGTGTACTGGCAATTTTTAGTACAACTCTGATGAGTAAAAATTCACTCATATTGATAATTCTATGGGAAAAGGAGAATAAGTGCTCAAAGGAATTGGCAACAAGGCACAGACTGCTCTTTCTATGCACTTTCCATAACAACATTTCATAAGTATTTTATTCTCTTTTAGCAAAGATTCAGTGCTACAGGTCCATAAAATGGAAACATGTGTTCTCTTTAATATGCATTCAGAGTGAAAATCACTTCGCTCACATAAAACCTAATAATTGGACGTTATGTAGGGAAAGTCTGAAAAAAGAAATGAAGTCTTCTGTGAAGTGGCACTAAAGATGTTTCACAATCCTGACACCAGCCACAAGAAAGTCTAAGCCATCATCCCCCACTGGCTTGAGTAAACACTACATTTTCCTTACATCTGCATGCAAAACCTTTTATGAAAAAAACCTAAATCTGACTGAAGTAAGAAAAAAAAAGGTAATGTAAGACTCTACTATTAATAAAACCCATTGTTCAGTTGTTTATTTGAAAATTATTTTCAAATATTGTTTTTAATTATCAAGCCTGTATGTCATTAAATGGAATTGGTGACATTGATTTAAATATAGATAGCTGTTCAACCCTGTTCTCATTTTGGCTGGGCTAGAGTTAATTTTCTTCACCAGTATCTAGCATGGGGCTATGTTTTGGACTTGTGATGAAAATACTGTTGATAATACACAGAAGTTTTAGCTACTACTGAGTAGCATTTACACAGAGTCAAGGCTTTTTCTGCTTTTCACATTGCCCCACCAGCAAGCATGCTGGTGGTGCACAAGAAGTTGGGAGGGGACACAGCTGGGACACCTGACCCCAACTGACCAAAAGTATATTCCATACCATATGACATCATGCTCAGCATATAAAGCTGGAGGAAGAAGAAGGAAGGGGTGGACATATAGAGTGATGGTGTTTGTCTTCCTAAGTAATTGTGACATGTGATGGAGCCCAGGTTTCCTGAAGATGGCTGATACCTACCTTTGGGAAGTGGTGAATGAATTCCTTGTTTTGCTTTGTTTGTGTGTGCATCTTTTGCTTTACTTATTAAATTGCCTTTTTCTCAATGCACAGGTTTTCTCATTTTCACTTTTCCAATTTTCTCCCCCCTCTCAACAGGGGGGAGCGAGGAGCAGTTGTGTAGGGCTTAGTTGCTGCCTGGGGTTAAACCATGACAAACACTTTTTAAATGTCTGGGGTCACAGAGGAGGGGAAAAAAAATCTATTATCCACACTGAAGGCTTCTTTTCCTCCCACAAATTCAAGGAATTCAGAGTTGTATTATTTAATAATGGATACAACTGCATATATCAGGGAGGGAAATTTTGTTTTAATTCTGGATTCTGTATACACTTTGGTTATATACTCTTCATTTTACATCATTTAAGCTTTAGCATCCCGACCTACAGACACATCAATACTGGGGGAGGCTTTTATCATTCTAAGGAGGTTGAGCCAAACACTGACTCAAAGACAGCTTTCAAAAGGAACAGAATGAAAGTGATGTCAAATTCAAGCCCACAATCAGAACCAAACAACTGCCTATATTTTTTCTTCTCGCTTTTAAGGTATATAACAAGTAATACTAAAAGTGCCTAAATGTTTAAAACACAAATTTGTTTCAAACTACATCTTTGAAAGTAAGGGGTTGCAGATTCTGTAATGCCATTGCATTCTTTTTATGATACCACAGTGGAAATATTGAGGCAGTAATAACTCTCAGTAGGATTACATCCTGACAAGAAGCAAAGGAAAATGCCTGAAGTGAGCCCACTATGTGTTAATCACATGGTTAATTTGTTAAATTTGCATTTCATTTGTTTCCGTAGCTTGGCAGAAATTTTATTGATAAGAGGCTTTTTTATCATTTTTGTTTGGGTTTAGGGTTTTTTTTTCCTTTGTCTTCCAAGAGATTCTGCATTGATTAATCTGTTTTCTATCTGCGCTCTGTCATAATGAGTGATTGAGTATGTAGCTGACTAAGAAGAGTTAATGATAGGGCATAGTCTTTTGTGTAGTCTCTTGTTGTGTAAGTGTTGCTTTTCTGGGTTCATAGGTTGCATGCAATTTGCTTTGGTTTTGATCTTATTTTCTTGTGAAATTGCTTTAAGATAAGCCTCTCAGTAATTTTTTCTTAAGTCTTTCTTCTTTGTTTGATTAATTTTCATCCTCTTGATTTCCTTATTTTCCTTTATAGAAAATGATTGGGGTGAGAATGCTAATATGGGGCCAGGTGGAGAATCTGGCTCTCTTGCTCCCCCTAGCTGTTGAAGAAAAATAGCAATAGCAAAGCCATAAAGCCCGAAATGTGCCCATTACTTCTCTGGTCAGACACCTTACCAAATTAAAAACAATCACTTTGGAAAATAAAAATATTTAGACACTTAGCCACAAAAAGTTCCTGCATAGCAGCGAATTCAGTCTCATTGCTAGCCCAGAATAATACATCGATCCACAGAGAATCTAAAGCATTTCTAACACAGCTTCTTACGACTTACTAGAGCCAAGCATCCTTGGCTAGATCACAGTCCATCCAAAACGTAGGATGTTGCAAACCCCTTAGAGTAACAGAAGAACAGATACATTAAATAGCTATGACACAAATTTAATTACTTCACAGACAATATTGTCAAATGTCCTTCAAAACAGGCAGGCAACTAGTCCTTGTTTATGCATATGAAATTCCTCTAGAAGTATGTATTTCTTACTACCTTTTGCCTGACTTAAAGGAGCAGTATTGTGTTTTGCATTGTCTGAAAACTGCAAATTATTTTCAAAGACAACTCCAAAAGCCAGCACTATATAATGAATTATCCCTCAGGTATGGATCAAAGCCACACTGGTTTTGATTGGAGCCATGTCTTGGGCCAAATATTTCACATGAAGAGCAAAAATAAGCTGCAATGGCAGACTCAGTGTCTCCAGGTCTCATAGAGAGCTCTGATTCCTCTTTTTTTCCTCTGCAGGAGCAATCACATACCCCTGAATCTTTTATCAGACAGACTAAGAGGTGACATTTGCATCTCTGTTTCGTTGTGACTACAGGAATCTTCTTTGGATAAATACAGGGTTTCATCTTTCAGCTGTTCCAGCCTTCTCTTGCAATTAGTTTCACTGCTTCACTCACTGACATTCCTTTTGACACGCACATTTCACTAATGGATCAGTAAGCTCAGTTTCCATAAGCAGAACTGCATTCCCAACCAAAAATATTTTACACAAAAGAAACCTACGGAAAATCTCATTTCTCACTACTGCTTCTGGAAAGGTAGAAACTGTTGAACTCAAGTCCCCACTCAATGCCATGGCATCTCTCACCTAAGGGTATGGATAATGAGGAAAACAATTTCCTTTAGAGGAAAGAGCAGGAGAAGAGGTCCATCTATACGTGTATGGCATTTCTTTATTGTCAGGTATGACACGTGCCTGCAGGAGATAATCTAAGGGGTCCTTCAATGATTTGAAAGGAGACTTAAGTCCACAGTAAAGGTCTGACAGAGGCCTTTGGGAGAGGATAGTGGACTAAGAAAAGTGCAACAGGTAGTTCTTTGATGCCATCTTTTCCTATATTTCTAGGAAGAAGGTTTGGTCCTTGTATTGTCTTTCAGAGAATACCACTTAACATGAAACTATGTGGCTTTTATTTTGAATGCTTATGGGGTTTTTAAAGGCCACAGTACCTTTTCTGATACGCATATTTTCCAAAACAAACACGGTTACAAAATGAACGTGTCCAGCAAGCAGAGGAGAGCTGGCAAAGTTGTTTTCGCTTTCTAAGAGTGAAACAAGAAATATCTATTAGAGTGAAACAAGAAATATCTATTAGAAGTCAATACAACAATAGTGGACCACTGTCTCAGGGTCTGGATTTTAAGGTGTTAAGGAACGCAGACCATATCTGACAATATGTGGAGTAATAAAGCCATCTTCTAGATTCAGCACTAACTGGGACTCAGGCTAGCTTTTAGCATCAAAGCTGATCAACGAGATCAACACTTTTCAAAATCTGGTGCCATGTTTTTCTGCAATCCTTACACAGTGGTTGTAATATCCCTGGTGTTTCATCCCCTTTGGGCACACCCAAACTGGAATCAGGAATAAAGTCTAATCTACTGGTTGTGACATAAGACCCTGTCCAAAGCAATAGAAATAAATTCTGTATCTAAGAGGTCAAATTCAGAATTAAGTTCTGATCTTACAGTCTGGCTAGAATGCAAGCTGATAGAATAATTCAGACACACACCACCAAATCAATCAAGTGATTAGACAAGTGCCAATCCAAACTTCTATACTTGAGTTTAACAAAAAAACTTACCTCTCAGTCCAACTCCAGAGTATTACATAAAGGGTCCAAAAAGTTTTCCTTCAATATTCTTAAGTAGTGAATACAAAATATAAAAAAAACAATTCAGAATATTACTTTTAGGTGTATTTCCCTAAAAGAAACAAGTCTTGATTTCTTTAATCTCCTAATATTACCAGAACTACCCAAAAGAATAAAAACAAGACAACAAACCTTTTGTTCACGTTAATAGAAAATCTGATTAAGGAAAGCATTTTTTTTAAAAAAAAAACAAACCATGAGAAAGATGTCACATTTTAGTCTATATTGGAAAATGCCCTACAATGTCAATAGTAGCTCCATTATTCTAATCACTCTGTAATGAAGGACTTGCTAAACATATATATTAGGAGAAAAAAATGGGACCAGTAATGTCCACTCCTTGTGAACTCATATCTGTTGTACATAGAAGAGAATGCCCTAAAGAAAATTCCTAAAAACGGTTAATTAACATATAAACCACAAATGTAGGACTATCATAAATATTCAAGTAATGATGGATAGCAGGATAAACCCTGAGTGCATGCCGTAAGTTTTTTATCTCCATAGCTATCTTGAGTTGGATATTTACAGTAAATTACAGCTGCACATGCTTTACTCTATAGCCATATGTTTTATTATTCAACCAGATGTAAGCCATAAAACTGTTTTATCTATTTTGTGGTTCAGCCTAGTACTAATAAAATAAACTACAAATACCTGACTTATAGCTTTGCTGGCATTTTTGCACTCCGGTGAAGTGCAGTGCCAATGCCTCATGCAGTGAAAGTGATCTAAGAAAATCATATGTTCCCATTTCTTATACTTTCATAAGGACTTTAAATATTTGAATGAACAGTGTGGAGCTATAACTTGTTCTTTTATTGTTTTTCATCACATGGACTATCACCATCACTGATAATTCATTTTTGTTTCCTGCAGATTGGAAAGGACATTATAAGGGGCCTGCACTCTGTCTTGGCATCTACATCACTGATTTTCTTTAAGCATTACAGAGTAGCATCAAACTACTGAAATAATCATATATCCTAGGAAGGATGTATTTAGTTCTATAGGAAATATAATGTTGCAATTAACAAGACATTCATCTTTTTTTTTAATGTATGATATTAAACTTGGACACAATAATCCAAAATTATGAATTTTGTCTTGCCCCTGTTTTGGGATTAAGATTCCTTTAAGCACCTGTGAAAGTTGTCCTAAATGCATACACAAATGTTTTCTGTTTGTGCCAAGTGTGTTAGAAAACAAATTCAGCTTTCATATCACTGTTTTTGCAAAAAGAAAAAGATGTCTCAGAGGTTTTAGAATTGTATTTTTGATGTGGAATGTGACCATAAGCAACAGAGTTTATAATGGGTGTAGAGAAGACATAAAGAATATTGTGAAAAGATCACAAAATACAGCCAATTTTCTAAACATTTTTAGATATACTGCTGGGCTTGCACTGATATGCTCAGTCTCAAGGTTGTCATGGACATGTGCTATTAAGTTTCCCTAGCCCAACAACATTCATTTGACTCTCAAAATGCATAAACCTAGCAGACTAATGAGGAACGGAATGCTGAATGTTTATCAAAAGGAACTCTCTTCCATTCCATCCACCTCTTGCATATTTTCAAAGAATTAATCTATTTTAACAAGGGACCCTCTCCCTAGTCTATGGCCCCAATTCAACCTCTAAAACAGGGGATTACATTCAACATTCTGCAAGTCGAAATTAAAGTGGGTTTGGTTGTTGTTTTTCAAGCTACTTTGAGTGTTAATTGGAGTAAAATCTGCAGCTTCTGGATTACCATTCACAATTCGATTAACAGGGGAGGAAAACTTTGCCAGAAGTACCACATGAACTAAGGAAAATGAAGTCTTTTAACCTTTTCTCAGCATAGCAAGCAGGTAGCACTTAGAGGAACACAGGCAATTTAAAATGTGTTGGTTGCTCTGCACATAACAATAAAGTTGAAGAAAAAATAAAGTACTGTGTTATTTTTTACTCCTCAAAATCCTTCAGATTTCATTATGAATGATTAAAAATAATTAAGCAGATCTTACAGGCACTAATACTTTTAAATCCTTTGTGCTTAGATTTGAATCTGAAATAATGCAGATAAAGAAAGTGTGGAAGTTTTCATACCATGGTCCCACAAGTATTCGTAAAATGTAAGTGCTGTTTAGACACTTTCTTATGCCCGATACTTTATCATTTTTATGTTGCTGCTGAAAGGATAAGGTCTAAAGTGTGAGTTCCTGTGATAAACACATTTTCTTCTGGCTCATGAGTCATAGACAATGTAAAAAGACATTTTCCTCTCAAAAAGCCAATATTGTGAACATCTGGTTCATACCCTTCTTAACAAAATTTGTTCCACTGCTCTATTACATACAAACATCTGTCATTTATATCAAGCAGTTGACAAATGCTCTATCGTGGATTCTAAGAACTGGCATGTTAGATCGTTAAATATCTTTTTTATACAAAATGAAAATTGTTTGTTTGTGTTAAAGACTGAATCCTATTCAACAGAGGTGACTTCTTTATCAAATGAGAAAATGGGTTAAATTTATATCAACAGTCTTAAATTTTCTTTCTCCTGACTATTGTATGTAATTACTGTAAATCACTCTTCACTCATCATATAAAAGACAATTATGTGCTACTGAGTAACACTATGTGGTAACTGTTCAGTGAATGGTTTTGTCTACCTAAAATACTGAAAGCTCTGAGAAGTTCCAGACTCTCAGAATTTTCCAGGTATTCATGGTTAGATAATTAATTTTTTTTTTTCTAAAGCAGTTTTCTGCTAGTGTTCGGTGCTAAGACGTTGTTTTGTTCCTTTGCTCTATTTAGAAGGGATGACCACAGCCACGCAGATGAGCAATGTGTTCCAGGAAACATTCTTTCTCCAGAGGCGTGGAACCATTTCTGCATCTCTTTTTTGGGACTTAGAGGCCCATGAAATGAAAATCTGGGGCAGCTATCACTCATTTTTCTAGTGCTCCAATGACTGTTCAAGCACAAGGACTGCATTTGATTTTCCTTGAGGCCAAGCAGCTGTTGTGTGGTCCCCTCTGCATTCAGGAAAGAGCAACCACTTCCACGGCAGGACAGGAGGCTTCAGCCAAAATCACCACAGGATCCTGTCTCACTGAATATTTAAAGTTAGAACTGGGACCCAAATAGCAAGGGCTTTCTGTAATTTTGTGATTCATGACTCCAAGATATTAATCCAAAATCTACGTATGACCTCCAAACGCAGCTGGTTTGGGTAGAGTCCACTACTAAGAGCAAGTCAAGATGTGTAAATGAGGTGTCTCCTTCTCTCCATTGACTGTATAGACTAAACAGAGAGTCACCTGGCAACAATTAATAGAAAAATGGATTGCATTTCCTAAATGAGGTGCATAAAGTGGGCAGTCTGCACCTGGCTGTATAAGCTCTAAATTTGCCATCCTTATTCACAATATATGAAGCATTTTTCATAGCTTTTCAGGACAGGCATCGCACAAGACATTTGTAACTAGCTGAAAACAAAGAAACTCTGTGATTCACTGAGAAAAAGGATATTTAGTTAGATGCATGACAGAGCCAGAGGCAACTTCGGAGCTGCAAATGCAATTACTGCTGGCCAGAGGCATTTGCTTTTCACTTAAAAAAAAAAAAAAGCCTGCTTTGATTTGTCTGATTTCTGTTCAGAGTATAACAATATAAAACATGTTCAGTCTTAGGAGATCTAGAAGATTCTCCCTTAGAAGACAATAGATTTGGAAAAGGTCCCTTTCCACGTGTAACATGAAAGAAGATAATTTTGTCATCTTCTGCCTTCCACTTGCCCTTATTATAATGGGCTGACCATTGCTTTTTCACTGCAAGAAGGACAAAAAATATGAAGCAATTTGATAGGCAGCCCAGACTAACATTTGGAAAGCCAAATCTAGTGTCCTAATGAAATGTATTGCAATCCAAAAATGGTGTATTTATTAATAAGGCAGAACATTATTAGATTTTCTTATTGAGCTAGAGCATTTCAAGGCCATTTGGGGCAAGGAAAGAGAGCAATGCCTTTACAGTACATTCTTTGTTTCCTTAACACAGATCACCTGTCATATTTGATTCCCACAGTGGACTTTTTATAGCAATTTGCTATTCTGACCTTTGCATACATTTTTTGCAAGCTTTACTCTGGGACCGTTTAAGTTGGGATGGGTGGGCATAGGCTGAGTAGGGTAGCAAAGAGCAGGGAAGGATTAAATTTCGGTTGTGAACTGTCTGCATCTCTTGAACCATTCATTACCAGATTCCCTAACATCTGGGTTTTCAAAAGGTGATGAATTTTTGTGTGGAAAAGGGTATTTTGTTGGCTGGACTCCACTGAAGCATACTTTCAACATTAACTTCCTATTGGCAGCAGTTTCTGCTTATGATTTGTTTTAACGAATACCAGTTTAAACTGGGCTAATCATAATATCTGCTGGAGAAAGGTATATTTTATACAAGCCTGACCCAAACAAAGCTCATGCTCTGTGCATGGTAGACATGCAAAAGGACTTTTTTGAGTGTGGGAGTTAAGTCTATACAGGATATAGTTAGAATACATTATTAAAATTTTTCAACTTCTTTTCCTTCCTGTTACCTTAGTTCCCCATCTCCCTAAC
This sequence comes from Coracias cyanogaster, assembly GCA_033124195.1. NCBI lineage: Eukaryota > Metazoa > Chordata > Aves > Coraciiformes > Coraciidae > Coracias > Coracias cyanogaster. The sequence goes on from JAVSBS010009720.1 coordinate 26,780, forward strand.
CACTGCCTGCATCCACCACCTTCTGTCTCTCTGACCTTGTTGATGTCTCCTCTTTGCCTGCCACCTCTTTTGCTCCTACATCCCCCACTGATCTCAGTTCCCTCATGCTCAGTTTTCATCCTCGCAGTATCCTGATCCCACTATTCATCATTGTTCCCCACCCATATGCCTTCTCAGTCTCCTTGCACATTTCTATGGTTTCCTAAAACCTCCCTCTCACACCTCAGGCCAAACAGCTGGAAGCAGAAAAGTCACAGTTTCTAATTTAAAACCTCCAGTTGTAAATATCATATATTTAACAATTATTCATTGAATTTCTCAGAAGTGTTCCTAATTAAAACTCCTTTAAAATATTGAAAGGTCTTCCTTACCAAAGTCTACAGAACAAAGACAAAGCAAAGTTGTTTATGTTTATTACTGATGTAATGGAAAGGGATTTTTCATTAAAACTAAAACATAACCAAGTATATAGCAATAGTAATTTTAATCTGTTTTTCACCTAGCTATTCAGAATTAAATTTAGAATAAAAAATTTCTGGAAAAAAGTATTCTGATGAATCTTGGGAATCAGCAGGCAATCAGATTTACATTAGGACATCAGCTAAATCTCCATTGATAGAGTGCCCATATCATTCTGCCTCTGGTTTGCATCAATGTTGCATTTCTAACTAGACCTTGCCAATCCATTTGTTAGTACTGGTCTATGAGCGACAGAGATGAAATATTTTTTCCTGTAGAGATTTCTGCCAGTGTTTCATGTATTTTGGTTTGAAACAGGTTAAACATGGTTCATAGCAGAATGGTGAAATTCTCTTTGGGAATAGTAACCATTACAAATTCAGGAAAAAAATTGAATACTTTAAGCATTAAATATGAAGAGACAGATCCTCAGATAACATAAATTGTTATTGCTATTCCACTGATGTCATTAAGGTTATATTGATCCAACACTGATGAGAATATGCTGAAAAGTCATACCACATCCCACGGGCAGAAGGAATACTGAAAAAAATTATACCTGCCCCTTATCAGAATCCACTTCGCTTACAAAAGAAAGTTATTTCTTTGTAGCTTTATATTAAATTTTTTTCGTGTGAGTATTTCTCTCTGAGTTGCCTTCAACTCCCTGGGAGCCTTTTCCCTTTGAAATGCAAGGGGCTCAGCGTTTCATTATTGCAAAGAACAATAACTTTATGCAATTTACATGTATAACTAAGCACCTGGATTTCAAACCTCAGGAGTACAGCATTTGGACAGTAAAAGTTTTTTTCTTGAACACATAACCCATTTCAATCATACCTGTAGTAAGTCCATTTAGTTAAGAAAATAAAACAACACTTATTTTATTTGCTAGTGTGCTATTTATTCTTCCTCCTCCTCCTTTCTGCTGCAAACATCTCTCTATGCACTGCTCTGTAACACTAAGAGATAAGACTGTGGAGGCTGGAAATCCTGCCTCCAGGATGGTGAAAAAAAGGCTACAAAGGACTCAAAAGGAGCTGCAAATATAGAGACCAGAGGTGAGATTTCTAATGCATCAGGCATGTAATTGCATTAATTCAATACAATGATTAAAGAGCTTTGAAGCAATGCCATTGCCTCATTCAGACAGATTCTGATTAAGCAACAGAAGTGTGATAAACTGTTATGGATCAAAGATTGATAAGATATAGGTTTGGAAAATTTAGAAGAGATATTTAGTGGCTCTGAGGAAAATAAAATATGTTAGATATAAGCTATACTATAGATTGTTATGTAGAATTCCAAAGTTGTCATTAACTGCATACTTCAAGGAACAAAAAGTGATGAAGGACAATTTAAAGATTTTTTTAAAAATTATTTTAAGGAAGAGACAATAGATGGTTCAGTTGCAGTTCAAACATCAGCCTGTTTTACCTCCAACTTAAATATCTACATTTAAATGCTAGTGAAATAGCTCAGCTTCAGGAAGATCTTAAATCACTGGTGGATTTAAGGAGGCATCACAGGGTCTATAATACATGCCTCTATTGGTATCACAAATGCAGTCTTCACTCTGGGCAGCCAAATCACCCCACCTTGATTTTCAAGGCTGCAGAGGATTCATCATAATCCTGACTACAAATGTCTTGATCAAAATAATAAAAAACAAGGCAATACATTAAGCCATTCAGTCATATGAAACTCAGTAATTTGGTAGCATCACAAGTCCTGAAAATAAACAGCCAAGAACAGGAAAGTTATTTCTGATTCCCTTTCTCTGTTACTTCTGTTAAGAATAGTGCCTTGTTTTGAGAAAAGGTAGTCTAGAAATAGGATGAGGAAAGGTGGGCACCTGGAGACAAGATATGGTTGATGATTGTAGTTTCTGGTATGCATTAAATGGACATGAAACAGTACAGGCCTCTGGAGAAGGCAATATGAGAGTCACAGGTTAGAAAATAAGCTTTTCATTTCCTAATTTTTTGTGAATGTAAGTTCACTTGTGTATTAATATGGAGGCTCTCTAATCCTTCTCAGCAAGTTTGTATTTTTAGAAATATTTTTTAAGGATTTAGCGGGAAAGGTCTACTCTGTAAGGGAGAGAGGAGTAGGCTAAATGATGATGAGGGTTTATGAGCAGCCATTGACATGGCAAAATTTATGTACTAGCAGCTGCTACAGTTTAGCATTTATATTCCAGAAACAGTACCTTCTCATTATAAGCTTGTTCAACAATTTTCCAATGGATAATTGCTTGGTTATACAATTTTTCTTCTGATATATAGCTGCAAAAAATTACCCAGAGTCATCCTTCTTCTATTATTTATATTACAAACTTCCAGTTGCTTCGGATCTTTTCAGGATACACACCTCTAATAAATGAAGTGAACCTGAAGAGTGGTTTTTTTGAGAGTTATTTGTCAGCAAGAGATGATGAAGTTTCTACAATGCAATCTTCAGATGGTGCTAAATTCTGCACCCTCCCTACAAGAAGATGAAGGAAAATGAAAAATACCATGATGTGAAATGAGTATAATACTACAGAGAAGGCCCAAAAATAAGCCACATTTGAAACTGTCCAGGGAAGCCATTTTTTATGCCCATTTTAAAACCCTGTGTTAAGCCAAACATGGCAGTGATGTCATTCTTAACACACTTTGGCAATCTGAATTGATGTTGTAACTTTGTCCAAGCTATACCAGAGACCAGAAATGTGAAATGGTGACAGATACTCCTCTGTGTCCCTTCTGTGGCCATCTAAATAATGAAAATCTGGTTTTGACTCCTGGGTAATTTTAGCATTCTCAGGACCTTTCCACAATACATCTACACACAAGAGCCTAAGAAGCTTCTCCAACAGCCAGTGTTGTAGGTTTTTCCTTGCAGAATCTCCCTTGAATTTTCCCAGATAACACCACTTTTATTCCCCTTTTTGTCATTTTTCAGTAGCATGATGTTGCAGCTCAACAAAAACATAATGCTATTGAGTTCCCATATATCAACACTGGCTGAAAGGACAGGCTATGGGTCACTGAACCAGCACTGTTGCTTCCTACACTATAAATGGTTTCTGGTTTATTTTAACATCTCTTCCAAGTAGCAGTCATGTTTCTTTAGATCTAGGCCCAAAAACAATGCTTCTTTTCTGATGAATGAAAGGAGTATAGCACAAAACAACATGGCTGCAGAGTCTTAGTCATTGCTTAGGTGGGTTTGGAGTTCTTAATGTTATGTTTATCCCCTGAAATTGCTTATATTTGGAGATTTCTTGTGCTTAGCATTTTTAATCCTGCTTCTTAAAAGGCGGTATAGAGGAATACATGCTTTGCATATAACGATTCTCTTCAGCAGCTTGCCCTGTGAAAGTTATTATGTTCAGTCCTCAATGCTCTGCCGTTATTATCATATTAATAATATATTTAATAATGCATTCATTAATATCTGGATTAGTATCTCCAGAAATTGAGTAAAATATACCTTCCTAGGGTTCTGCTATCTGTCTCTCTGGTGAGTGAAGGGCTAATTTCAATCACGCATAATTTTACATTTTCCCACTGCATGTCAAATATCTATTACTCATTTTTTGGACTTTTGGACTGGGCAGAGATGTTGGTATTGAGTAGATCAGCAGCACATGATAGAATCCCTGGGGTAGGGAGGAATAAAAAGAGAATTATGTAGTTAGCTGTATTGGTCTGTAGGTTTCCATTAAACAGATGGCTCTGGCTTGCTATCATTCACTGTAATTGCAGTGTCTGGAAAGTTGACTTTCCCTTGAGACTAATCTATTTTAAGTCCAATGGATCAGGGGAAGCTTTTGAAAGACTTGTAAAAATCCTTATACTTGGCTTCTTAAGTCCAAAGAAAGACAATAGTGTGTACAATATGTACTTCTTAGGCAAGAATTTATTAGAATATTAATTTGAGACAATTTCTGGTTTGAATTTCCACAGGCAAAAACACAGGGGATCACCTCACATACAAAATTGTATAGATACTAATTGTTTTCAGAGACTACATTTAGATATATTTAGCTGTCACAGTTGGAATTATATGCTTTCTGACTATGTTTCCCATGTTTTACCATCAGCTCTGGCAGAACTACCAAGGAAGTCAAAAGTGGTTGCAGAGAGTTTCAGATGTGCTCTGAAGGAAAGAATATCCCACTTAAAGACTTTTTTTTTTGCATTTTGTCCTAATATATATAGTATAAATAGGACAAGTACTCCTTTAGCCCTTCTTGAGGTTCATTTCTTCATTGAAATAACTTGAAGAGCTCTTAGAAGCCCTAAACTCACTCAAAAAAATTGGAGGAGGATATCCATTATGGCCTGAAATCTCTAGTGGGCAAAATACCATCCTTCGTGCCTAGACATTCCAACTATGACAATCCCATCAAACATCCTTATCAAAAAACAATAGGAGAGGTGGCCTTCCAAAATCTCATTTCTGTAGCTACTGTAATCTTTGTGACTACTGTAGTCTCTGTTTAGATCCCAAAATCAACCCAAGGTTCATACAGTTTATCAATGGCATACTTACTCCACTGAACACACATAGTTTAAGATAAGAACCCTACATTATCTTTATGGTCAAAGGCAATAGAAAGAAAACAGTGGTAAAAAAATGAGTGGTTTAATTTCTTTTATCAAAAGCCAAGAGTGACCAACCTTGTGGTTTCCACTGAAAAAAAGCATTCCACAAGATATTTGCCACTTCTGGCCCATAGCATTGCCTACACAAGTTCCCTCTTGAGAGAGAGAGAGAACAACCACAAGTAACATCTGTTATGCATGTTGTTTAATGCATGGCTGGAAGGTGCATATTTGTCCTGTAAAGAGAACCGTGTAAAAACTGAAGAATATTTGCTTTCAGTCTTCATAACACAGCTTGCTCAGACCTTTCAGACTCCATCTTGTTTCCTTTTTTCAGAGCTACCTAGGAAGCCCATACAACAAGAAGCCTAAGGGGTATTAAGAAATCTTGGTGTTAAACAAATGCATAAATAAGCAATGAAGTACTGCATTTCACATGATATGCCTTGAAATGTGCCCAGTCCTCTTCTAAACATCTGTGTTCAGAAAGCAGGAGCACTGGAGATATTCCATGTTCGGGCTTCTTTCTCTAACACCACAGATCAAGCTCAGTACATATATCTCTTTTCAAAAGAAGGAGAACAATATTACACTCAAAGACTGATATTAAATGTGAACCTCTGAATTCTAATTTAAGGAAACCCAATGTTCCATCTTGCCCACTCTTAGAATGCACTGATGTATACCCCTCTTTTGTGGGCCTGCGTGAAGAAAGGGCACTGTGAGATTTCCCTCTGAGGAGATGCAAAGGCACAACACTACGGTGCTCGGGTGGTCTTGGAGAGGACTCTATATCCCACTGTTGGTTTGCTTTACACTCAGCCTAGAAAGGGCTTTATGAGCATGCCTAGCAATGCTTAAGCATGCCCAGCTTCCCATCTGCTCTGCAGTGCCTTCGGCTGCTCCACAGTCTGAACTTGCAAAAGCAGCAGTAGCTGAGTCTAGTAGTGAGGTCACTGTACAGGCATTTTTTTACAGACAGTGTTATCAGTGTGGACTTTTCCAGCATTTCACATGGCTTATGACAGACCATGATAGGAAAGAGAAGCATGCCCATCCATCAGACTTGGGCAATGGTAGTGGACTACCTATTGTACGACGGGCCCTACAACAGGAAAGCCACAGCTGAACCTCAGACCCATCACCTGAGATAATATCAGGGATTACTGCCACCAAAACCATAACAAGAGTGTACTTGCACTTGTGGTTTTCATGAGAGAAGGCTCCCTCAAACTCTTGTTTGGTTAGACACAAATTATACATATTTGCTCAACCTGTCCCTGTGTTCCCACCAACAGTGCCTCACTGCCTAACACAGCTCTTGTGCTGATACTGCTTTTAAGGCATTTTTCTATTTTGTTAGCCTTAAACATCTTTTAAGGTCATTCTTTCCTCCCTTGTCTCTTAGAATTGGATCTGCTGTGAACTCAACAGGTTTCTCCGTATCCGGCTGCGTGAATGAGAGACTTTGAAGACTCAGCTGGTTCAAGAAACTGGAGTGATTGACTGGAACAGCAGTACAGTAATAGAGGGAATCACTAGGGGGATGTTGGACCAGACAGCTGTTACATTGTTTAGGACAGGCAGTTTTCCTTATAAATATTTACTGTATTGAAGAACAGACAGCTATTGTAGTAGTGATCTGGAAAAAATTTTGAAAAATGACTAGGATTTTGCCTATGAGACCAACATCAAAAGCTGTAACTGAATAGACTTATGGTCCAATATTGCACAAAATTTGGGCTCAACATTTATTCAAGGAAAACATCCAGGGAAGTACTGTATTTTTAATGCAAGAGGTCAATGTGACTTTTGTTTGAATAGACGTTCCAGGACTCCTACCTATTGTTCACAAATTTTACCCAACCTGAGACACATGCTTTGTGAAAATGGCCAAACATTCTCCTGCTATAAAGGGGAATTCACAGCCCTTACCACAGCTAACTTGATTTACACTAGTGAAAGTTTTGATACAGCAGTAGAGATCAGAAATCATTTAAATTCATTCAAAACATTTTTCTGAGAAGCTGCTGCTGCTGCTTCTATTATAAACTTCTGAATATCTTAAATATAATAAAAAATTTCTAATAGTTATACCAAACAAAGATTACTTGAAAAAAATCACAGTACGAAATTTCAAGAAGTTAAATATTTGAGAGAGCCATAATTTAGTTGCTGTTATTGTTGTTGTTGTTTTTAAATTGGCTCCTTCGTTATGTAAAATGCTGTACCTATGAGATAATTGACTTTTCCTTGTAATTAAACCTGCAATTAAAAAATTATTATCATCACTTAAATAACTGCTTGGGAAACAATTCAATGAAAAGACAAGCTGAAATTGAACGAATGGTCTTTTCTCAGTATGTGAATAACAACACGGTTTCATAGTCTGTCAGTCACAGTACCAGCAAGCTTGTCTTTGAAAACGGTTCCATTTTTCAAGCTGTTAGAGGGATTGCTATAGATCCTGAGGGCATACGCCTGAAAAAAAGATCATAATTCAGCAATAGGAGGTCTGCTTATCTCACTCAACAGTAAGCTGGCAGAGGATTGGGACCCACGCTTTGTTTACAGGGGGAATAAACAGCATACCTGCTTTGTGCCTGAATGGGCTTCAATCCCCTGTGGTACAGAGGTGTTGGATGGAGGAAGAGGGAGGCAGAGACAGGGAGGAAAACACTGTGTGCATGAGTGTGTAGGTGTGTAATTAGTGGGGCTATTCACACCTTTGAAAAAGTAAAAGGAATCTGCCTCCTCCTTACAGTATCCCTTGATCTGTTTGTTAAACTGTATTTGTTGGTTCCTATTGAAATGTCATTCAGGAAATACTGTTCAGCCTCTCTTGATACAGAAAGAGGGAGTATGGTATTAAGTGACCTGTGTGATGAAAGGAAAGCTGTGACTCAATTTGATATTATTTCTAATTAAACAGAGAAAATTACAAAAGAGGTGGGGAAAATGAAAAAAAAAAAAACCAACAAAACAGCAAAAAAAAAACCTCAAGAAATTAAATCCTACTTATAACACACGTTTCATAGGGCTAAATTCTGCTATGCCTACTTGTTACGAATTACTCTCCCACCTGGGGTAGCCCCATTGATTTTAGTGGATTGGTCTACTTGTAAAATTTTACTCTTAAAAAACACAAAGGTGCAGGAGAGGTTAAACTGATTATAACAGCACTGTGATAAATGATCTTGTAAGAACCGGCCATTTCACTCTTTTAGAATAAATCTAATCACAATGGTATATTTTAACTTGGAGTTACAGGTGACATTCTCCAAATATAAAGATGAGTATTTACCCTAACTGGCTGCTACAAAACCAATAAAACCAAGCCAAACAAAAAAGTCTTGGATGAAAAAGAAATAAAGCAGAAGAATTTAGACATGATAACACTGTTGTATCAAATAGTTACATACTTTGGCTTCTGATTTTCTCTATACATTTCTTACTAGCTTTCTGTTTGGATATGACAGGAAAACAGACTGAAAAACAATTATTGTATTTAAGTGCCTCACCTTTAAAAATGACCTTTTAGAAGTTACAAACTAGAGATAAAAATTATTATTTACATTCTCCTACCTACAGTATAAAAGATAATCTGACTTGAACACACTTTTAAAGGTCTTTAAGAATTTAACAAAGTAAATATTTCTATTTTCCTTCACTTCTTTTTTTCACCCCATCAAAGCTAAATGAATATAAAGCAGTTTTATCTGTTTTAAGTAATCAGCTTGACTATCTCAATACTTCATGAAAGATAACAAGATGTATTTGATCAGAAGGTTCATTAAAAATTATTACATGAAAAAAAGGAAACTCATTCCAGTGTTGTTAATTGGAAAAAATGAGTTGATGTATGACTGAAGTTTGGATCCAAGTTCAGAGTCAAAGAAAATGTGTAACAATTTGTTTTCCCATGTGCATTAGTTTGTATGATGTTATAACATTAACAAGTCCCTCAGTTATATCAACTTTCATCTCACTGTGTGATGCTGAAATAATTTACATTTTTTGAAATTACGTTTCAGTTTCCAAGTATGAATTACCCAAGAAAATAATTGACTGTTTAGAAATCAATGTTTCTAATAGCTGAACAAGTGTTGAATCATTACATTTTTCCATGTCAGTCATATTCTTCATACGATTTCTGAATTGAGAATGTCACATCATTGATACCTTATCACTTTTAAATTGAATTAGAGTAAAAATGGTAGCCAGAGAAAGTAATTATTTTTCATGTTTCATCTGCATAGCTAATGTCATCAAAGTAATAAATAGTGTGCTTTCTTTAACTTGTCATGGGCAAATATTGTTTGGATAGCCCTACAGACTCCACAGAAGCCATATGCCTGATTAAGATTTACAGAATTGACCATCATGTACCATCGTCACCTTTTCAGAGGAAAGCAAGCTGTGTCTTTTCAGACATAACAAAAATCATTGCTGTAATAAAAACACTTACAGCTTAACATTTAAGATATCCAAAATAATCAGGTAAGGTAAATGCAAGAGCAAAAGCAGAATATATAGAACTGCTCAAAAGAAAAAGATCTCCACTGAGAACCACAGCAAGATCTCAGCCTATGGAGACTGGGTTAGAGAGATGAATAAAATTTTCCTTGTCAGCAAATTGCATAGTGCTTTTGAGTACAGGTGGGCAATAGGACTGGGAGTTCCTCTCCAAAACCTATCCTTCCTAAGCACCTTGTCAGGACAGAATGAATGGTGTATCTCTCTCTATTGCTGTAGAAGATTTTAGATCACAGAATTATTGAGGCTGGAATAGACCTCCAAGATCATCAAGTCCAGCCTATGACCCAACACCACGACATCAGC
>JAVSBS010009720.1:41739-61816 GCA_033124195.1 Coracias cyanogaster
TCTCTTTAGCTTGGAGAAGAGGAGACTTAGGGGTGACCTCATAAATGTCTATAAATATGTCAAGGGTGAGTGTCAGGAGGATGGAGCCTGGCTCTTTTCAGTGACGTCCAATAACAGGACAAGGGGCAATGGGTACAAGTTGGAATATAGGAGATTCCATAAAAATATTATTAAAAACTTTTTCACAGTGAGGGTGACAGAGCACTGGAACAGGCTGCCCAGTGGGGTTGTGGAGTCTCCTTCTTTGGAGACATTCAAAAGTCCCCTGGACGCATTCCTGTGTGATCTATTGTAGGTGATCCTGCTCTGGCAAGGGGGCTGGACTAGATTATCTTTGAGGTCCCTTCCAACCCCTAACATTCTGTGATTCTTATTTCCTCAGCTGAGATGATCTGAGAAGTCTTGAACTGCTTTCATTTCCCTCTATGGCATATAAGATCAGCATTTCAGTCTTCCAAGCTCAACCATCTGCCATTTAAGTCAATCATGTCCCCGTACTTTAGATTTCCCTGCCAGTCTGATGGGAATTACTCATCCATTTTGCTTTCTCATATCCCTGGAGACACACACACATGCAAGCACACATGCACTCATGCATGAGGTCAAGCATAGACTCTCATAATGGGAATTCAGAGGCAGCAGGAACACATAAATTAAGAAATACACCCCACTTCTGCTCCTTCCAAATACAGGGAAGAGTCTGAAGATCTAGTGCTTCTTGCTACTGGTTCGTACAGTCTGCAACCAGTAACTCATAAGCTCTTTTTTCTTTACCTGAAATAGAACTAGTCGCAAAATGTCCCATGAGGATGAACCTATTTTCAGTGGATATGGTTTATTTTGTGGATTATTTTTTTGCCTACACAAGTTTCTCTATTTTAACAGAGGCCCCTTTCCCTCTTATGAGTAGTATTGTGTGAGGAGAGCAAGCAAAACTAATTGTTATGTTTATTCCCCTTATGTTTCCTGCTCCACTGGCATCAGAAGGAACTTTGCCATTAAGCTCAGAGGATTCTGGATCCAGCCCTAAACAGGCTCATGTACTGCAGTAACATCATTTCCTCTTGTTTTCAATGGCATACCTCGTTCTTTCTATTAATGTTCATCCAACACATCAAAGACTGATTGAGTCAAAGCAGGTTGTAGCTAAAAAGAACATAATCCCCACGAGCAAAGTTTAAGGCTGAAGCTATGACCTACTTTAGCTAATAAACAAAATGGGCTTCACAGGTGTCAGAATTCCACTGCAATCAACCACTAATCTTTGTTTTGCAAGAGTGGTATAACAACAAAAGCAATTTATCTGTAAAATGACGAGTTGACTCTTGCCAGTTTTGTGTTAAAACAAGAGACTTCTGTAGGTATTTTTGAAGGTATTTTTAATCATGGTCTTTTAATTCTTCACATATGTGAGGTAGGGAGGGAATATTTATATTATTTGATTGTTTTATCTGCTTTCCAGGCTCAATTATTTTATCAGCTGAAAAGCTGGAAAATATTCTTATGACAAATAACTTCATATTTATTATTCATTTTATTTTTTTAGCTAGTCCCCATGATACCATTCTAATTCTGATAATGTTGATAGAAGGAGCTGAAACATTTGCATTAAGTTATCTAGTAATTCTATTCATTCAAAGACATTGTCAAATATATAAACCACTTGCCAATAAACTGGCATAGTAAGTATACTTCATACTGCATAGTTCTCTTGCACAGATAGATCCTAATCTTTTTTTATATGTTCTATGTTTTCATAGTGTTATATATAGCTCAGTTTTGTATGTAAGTATTTGTTCTGAGAAGAAAAAATCATAAATAGATCAGATTCCTATTAAACTGTAAGATCTTTAAAGTTGACATTCCTGTTTTAATCTGTGAGGGAGAATTTACAAGAATACTGGTGCTGGTGCACCAGTAATAAATAACTATAATATCCAGTTTCCTTGCATTTTCCCTATTTTGTAACCTGTTGTTAGCAAATAGGCTTGCAGAATCAGAGTCCTTATCTTGCAGACTACGTAAGTAACTTTGATTTTTTGCAAGTAACTGTTCTGGCAATTAAATTTTGATGGTCTGTCAGACATGCGCAGCCAGTAATGTAATTGGCTCTAATTTAAAAAATAATAATTTTTTTCTGTACAAGTAGCCAAAGAAAACAAAGAAAGGGGACAAAGGGTTAAAATCTGAGCCAACTGCCTTTCCTCAGGAAAAGCCTGTAGTTGAGACAAGGGGAAATCATATACGAGAATCATTTTCTCACTCTCTATATAAATAAAGAGAAACTTTACTGTGAAAATATTAGCCATGGGGTTGTTTCTGACAGATGTCCTTACATCTTGATTCCATCACAGTCCAATATAATGTTTTTGAACTCTACCTCATTTCAATATATATTTACTCAGAGAGATGGGAGAATGACAGCAAAATGTAATATTCAGAGGTTTTATTATAATTTTAGAGTACAGAATATGCAGATAGCCATCATCCAAACCATTACTCAATAGTGCTGGACAAGTAGCAACCACAAGATTTAATATGTGCACAAATGTCTCACATTAAAACCTGATAGACTGTATAGTACCTCCCACTAAAGGGAGAAAGAAGGGAAAAGAATCATAAAAAGATGTGGAGGGAGCTATAAATTGTTATGCCTGTGTATGCTCTTGATTGCCCTTTTTTATCCGTAAGAACTCTGCCCCTTTTCAAGAGGCTGTTATTTTTTGTGACAGTGTGTGGCAGAAGAGATGATCACTGCTCCCACCTGAGGCAACTGGATTTTTGTTCTTCCAGGTTTCTTTGTTCAGCATTTACATGGTTTCACTTGAAGTATAGCACCCTGAAACAAGAAGAAGCATTTCTCTTCACAGTATATATATATATATATATATACACACATATATATATATATATACAGTGTGTACAAGCCTCTTTACTCCTCAGCTTAGTGCAGTCCTTCTGTTTCAGCTGGTTTCAGGAGGAAAAACCTTGGTAGATTTTAGTTATTCCTGTCAAAGTTTGCACAGAAAAAGATGTGCTTCATTTAACACAGATCTACATGACTTCACAAAATTCTATCACATGCATCACTTCAAAAAATCAAGAGTTCTCCATGTCTTCCTATCACATATGGCTCTCAGGGCAAGAGCTGGTTTGTGTCTCAGGCAACTGAAGCACCTCACTATTCAGGCAACCCTCACTGGCTGTGGCCTGAGTACTTCAACAGGAGCCAATGATGCTGACCTTTCTCATCTCTTCCATCTCTGCAACACCTCAAAGCAGAGATTTGTCTGTCAGCAGTAATGCAAGAAGAGGATTTCTGATATTTCCTACTGAAGCCTTACCTTCACCAAAAAGAAACCTCACCACCATGCTGCAGACCACCCCGAATTTACCTTCACCTCCTCAGGCTTAACAGGGTCAATGACTGTGTTCCCCACCTTTTCATCTTGGTGTTCCTTTAACGGCAGGATACAGATGAAATAGTGCTTTCAAAATAGTCTGTGTAGGTATTCCCCACAGCCTCACTTCTTTTTATTTATTTTTAATGACAGTAAAAATATGATCGTAAGTGTAAAGATTAAGGAGAAAAAATCCTGCTGTGAGGAAAAAGGAGAAATCCTATTGTTTGTTCCAGAAGGATCTCATGGAGATGACCAACTTCACCTAACATTGGCAGAGTCAGGTTAATTATCCTTTAAAACAGTAAAATGCAAATCTGGTTCACAGTCAGTTCCATATGCTGCTTATGAAAATCCTGTCTCAGTCACCACAAATGCCTTAATAGCTGTGAAAGAGAGCTTAAAGAAACATCATTGATTAATATGGTACAGACTGATGCAACAATCTCAATTTACTTTAAGCATTCACTGATCATTATTTCAGATATTCAATAGGGGTCTGGAAGAGGCAAAATGAAGAGTTGGTGAAGATATAGATTTATATCTCTAGGGTTTCCTTGGACACCCCATTAGGCTTTCTGAGATGCAAAGAAAGGAAAAATAAATGTCTACTACCCTTCCATACATAATAACCAGAGAAGGATCTCATGACCAGAAGTTGAAAACTAAATTATTATTGAGGTTTGGTTACCCAAGGGGATTTGCAAAACATCCAAGAAGATAGAAATGGTTTTGTCATCCTCAAAATGAAGGAAGTCAGAAAAGCCATTGTTAATCAGGAGACAATGTAATCCCAAATATGCCCTTTAGAACACTTATACTACTACTCTGTTTAACAGTGATGTATGATTTTGATTGCCCTGACTTCGTGCAACCATTCTGAGTTTAAAAGTCTTGATTTTTTTAGGATGGAGCTGAGGCATTTGAAACTACTAATTCAAAAATCTCAATTTTCTAGCATGTACAGCAATACCTTAAAAAACTGAAGCTCTGCCAAAAGTTATCTGAGACTGCTTCCTAATTATCTCACTGCTCCTAGGATATGGCTGCTCAGATGTGAGTTCCCTGAAGCACAGGGCTTTCTGGACTAACTTAACCTAGTTAGCTCAGACATCATTACCACTCCAGTGGCAGCAGTCTGAGCTAATTTATCCTCCTCAACAAAGCAAATTGCTCTAACTTCAGCAGAGATAGTCTTAGAATAAGAAACTGCCAGTTTCTGTAGACATGGTGTACAACCTCTTCTTAAAGTTAGCTTATAATATGGGCACAGTAAATCATCATTAGCATTTGTGTAATATACTGGGAATTTTTCAAGTGGTGACAGACTATCAGGTATGCAATAAAACTCTTTTTTTGCCCATGAAGGGATGAAATGGTGAACTGAACATTTACAAGTGTCATCATTTATGGTAGGGAAAGATCAAGTAGCAGAACTAAAGGGACAAGCAGATGCACTTAGAAAAAAAAATCAATGCATATGAGATATTTCTTTGATAACACATGCCTTGATTTAGACTCCAAAGAGGTGACAGGAGAGGGAGGCCAGCTGCAGGGATGGAAAAGATGAGTGAAACAGAGATAAGGCACAAGAGAAACAGGATAATATAAAAGATAATGATAAAGTAATTGTGAAGACAGATATTAAGAGAGGAAGGAAGCATGGCTAAAACAGTGAATGCAGCAACACTGTCTAATATATCAAGTATTGGATACCACAGATTGTGAATCAGAAGTTTTAATACAGCACTTGAAAATAAATAAGAACAGAAGTGACAAAACAATGTAATCTAGGATAGAATATTTTTCACTACTGGCAAAATGAAAGCATAGAAGGGAACTCTGAGAAAAAGAAAGACATTTCAAAAAAGAAAATATGGGAGGAAAAACACTGTTAATTTTTTCCTCTAATTAAAGTTCATCTTTATTCTTTTGTCTCAGTCAGCAATAGTTGCTGCTTATTACCACCTTTTATTTTCTTTACTGTATTGGTGGTATTATTATTGTTATAATTACAAAGCTGTGTTCAGTGAATAGCTGGTTTTATTTCACAGGCACATTGCTGATAGGAAGCATTTTATAAAGACTACCTGTGTTAGGAGGTACCCTCAAGTACCAAATTTACCCCTTAGGTATTGGGCCTCCTGTAGGCAGGTAGGAATGCACAACCTCAGCAAAGGACAAGACTGACCAGGTAAAAACTCCACTATGTGACACAGAATTCCCATCAAGATACAGGACATCTGTTACACCTTCATAGCAGATACTCAAGAAGAATAAGTAGAAGACAGGTCATGGAGGAAGGCCTGTTCCACAAAGCCATAGGCAGGGAATATGTCTTCTAGTGGAAGTCCTTTCCACATGGAGCCTGGTGAGAAGACACACTCCATCTGTATTTGCACCCAACACCATTAACCCTCAGTGCCTCCAGGATTACAGCACTACTACCGTGGTATCATTGCACCAGCTACAAATTGCAGAGTATGCTTGAACACTTTGCTCAAAACATGAGATGCACCAAGACTTATTTTTCTATTATCTCTCTTAGTGAACTTCCAATAATAAAAATTAGTATGATTTTTACAGATGTGATGGGCCTTGCATTGCAGGGGAAGGAGGGTGGCCCACAAGAAAAGTTCTACTTCCAGCTTAAGGTCTAATAGAAGATCTTGTCTCCAGCACAGATCCTGACTTTACTGGGGAAGTGTGGCTGGAAAGTAGCCTGGTGAAAAAGGACCTGGGGGTCCCAGCGGACAGACAGCTGAACATGAGCCAGTAGTGTGGCCAAGAAGGCCAACAGCATCATGGCCTGTATCAGAAATGGTGTGACCAGTAGGAGCAGGGAGATGATTCTGCCCCTGTACTCAACACTCGTGAGACCGCACCTTGAGTACTGTGTCCAGTTCTGGGCACCACAGTATAAGAAGGACATTGAGGTGCTGGAGTGGGTGCAGAGAAGAGCAACGAGGCTGGTGAAAGGTGTGGAAAACATGCCTTGTGAAGAGTGGCTGAGGGAACTGGGCTAGTTTAGCTTGGAGAGGAGGAGACTGAGAGGAGACCTTATTGCTCTCTACAACTACCTAAAAGGAGGTTGTAGCAAGTTGGCATTAGCCTCTTCTCCCAAATTACTAATGACCGAATGAGAGGAAATGGCCTCAAGTTGCATGAGGGGAGGTTCAGATTGGATATTAGGAAGAAATTCTTTACTGAGTCTGCCCAGGGAGGTGGTGGAGTCACCATCCCTGGAGATGTTTAAAAAACGAATAGATGTAGCACTTGAGGGTATGGTCTAGTGGTTAGAGAGATGTTAGGATAAAGGTTGGATTTGGTGATCCTAGAGGTCCTTTCCAACTATAATGATTCTACGATTCTATGGTTCTTAATAGTTATTATGAAATGGGGAATGGTTTCTTACATTTTTTCTGCAGAACAAAGTATTTTAAACACTGTTCTTCCTTAATAATATACTAGTGTAAAGGCGGGAAAGAAATAAAAAAACTAACTTTAGTTGCTTTATCTAGGTAAAGAAAAAAAAATGGTGGGTATCTACATGTAGAACAAGTCAAGAGATCATACTGGGAAATCAACCCTAGTAATCTGATAATATTCTAATGGTGTTTTCTCATTATTTTGATTTTCTTAATTTTTCAAAATATCAGCAGCTAAATCCCAGGGCGAATATACATAGTACACATATACACACATATACAGTCAGCATTATATGGGATTACATAACTTAGTTTGCTCTTAATTGAAACTGAATCTTACCTGTAATTTCCTGTTCACTCCTTCAGGCTCATTTTATTTCCTGTCCTCAGATTCATACTTGTTGATGTGCTCTCTGAAGGGATGCTCCCCATGTGCTGAGGTTCACCTTGTTCTTTCCATTATTCCAGAGAAAGGAGTTTGCATTTTTTTCTTCTCCAGATTTTGTTCAATCTTGCATGGCTTGAGAAGTATGAAACAAACTTCTAGCAACAGTTTTGTTTTCCATTAGACACTGTCAAACAAGAACTGACATAACGCACAATTTCTTATATATAGCTCTCTGTTACTAGCTCATGAAAGCTTAAACAACATAGTAAATTGTCTTTGTATGTTTAAAAAAATCTCCCAGATGACTGCAAATGGCAGCTCACAGATCAATGAAGCTAATGTGTTACTGCTCAATATTTATATTTTCATTATTTTGTTCATTTGACAGTATTTCATTTGAAATAAACCTCTATTTTACTTTTTAAATGAGACAGAGGACATGAACACCCTCAGCTTTTGTCTCTTCCTCTCTTCTTCCCTTTCCCTCAAAATTAATAGTAAAAATAAGAACAGAAATAATTTATTGTTTTTAAAAATCCTTAATTGCAAGCTCTTAGTGTATTATTAATTTAGTGTCTGAGCATACACAGGAGCCATTAAAATTTTAACGACCAAAACAGAAACAACCCACAGAAAAAAAAAAAATCAAAACTAAAAGAAATATGTAAAGTCAGGAGTCAAATAACACAGTTCTTTGTAACAAAACATGCAGTGGTTATAGACAGGAAGTTGACATTGTTTCTGGGAAAGCTTCAGAAAAATATTTCAGATTAATTCTGTGTTCTGCCATGCACTTACAACTATTCTGTGCTCTCACAATCTTTCAGCAGGGTGTTTTGCATTTTTGTTTGTTTATTCACTTCTATAATATGAAGACATAAAATACAAAAATCTTAAGAAGAAAATAATTTAAAGATTTTACAGTGGACCAGAAATATCCCTTGATACTCACCAGGATTAAAGAAAGAAAAAGAAAGATTAGTTTATTCTCCTGTCTGTGGGTATTTCAATTATGAGAGCTAGAGCCAACTGCTATTTTGGACCAGATCTGAATAAGCAATGATACTGTTGAGATAGAATCATTTCATATTCCTTCGGTATTTCTCTACAGCCTCAGTGAAAAAATCGTATAGGTTACAAACCTTCACTGTTAAGACTGTCTATTATTGCTTTCAGTCTGCACTGATAAAAAGATACTGTATGTTAACTTCTTCATTACCAACATGATCTGAAGGTATGGCTATAATGGAGTATATGCTAATGCCATGTATATGTCATTCTGTCATGCTTTGCTTCTTTTTTTTTTCTTAAGAACTCTAGTACTTACCACAGATTTTAAGTGTATTTCCTAGAGGACTGGAAACTTCTATCAATCAATTTTATATAATTTGGCAGAGAAGCAGAGATGTTAACATCTGTGACTTTCTTTATTAAAACTATAGGGCCCTTAGAGTAAAGACCACCCAGCTGAGCAGAGACTTCAGAATGAGCTCCATATATTTGACACCAAAAATCTCAGAAGAAAACATGGTAGCTTTGTACCTCACTGGACAGCGGTGAATCCAGCTACTAAAGAAAGTGTTTGGGAGAGCAGCCTTCATTTGCTTTACTGCTGACAAAGGCTAGTTGTGTAGAGTGAGTGTTATTGCATCCTTCTTATTAAAAGAAAATTTTTAAATCTTAAGATAAAGTGAGAGAATCTAGCTGCAGTTATATAGCTAGATATTCAAGCAACAACTCTAAGCTTCAAAGACAATGTATACAGACTTATTTTTGTCATTAACTGACTGTTGAATGTTCAAATAAGTTCTTTGTAGAGTTTGTTTAGGTCATTTGTTATGATCTTTGACATTATGTTGGCAGTTATCAAGCAACATATGGAGTCTTGGGGACTCTCCAGTGATCTAGATAACAAAAGGGTAAAATTAGCAAGCTTCAGATTTACATCTGGGAGGAGAGAGATAATTTTATGCACTACGCTACAGTAGTCTGTTATAAATGTAACAATTATAGGATGAAAATTCCTGTCTGTATTAAGATCTGATACTTATGTAAGCAGAAAGCAATTAAGCTCCAGAAAAGTCTAGCTAATTAAGAGTGTTTTTATTTGCAAAAGAGGAAAAAAAGAGTGTAGGATAGTACACACGATGTTGGGTTTTTTTTCTTTTTCTTTTTTTTTTTAATGCTAATGGTATAATAAAGCAATAAACCTTGTAATGCATTAACCTGTTAGATTAAACATGCATCAAGTGGGTGTCTAATCATGAAGTATTCTGTTATACCATTTATGAGGTCAGGATGTGTTAATTCCAAGCACTACGAGATATTTGCAAAGTTGAATTCAAGCAATATAGTAAACTTTCTGATGCTATTAGTGAAGAGTGGATGAAAATGCAATGTTAAGCCAATGAAAAGATGTTGAAATGCATTATAGGATATGTGACTCTGCTTACTAAAATAAAACATTTAAACTAGATGGAATAACTAAAAAAAAAAAAATTCTTAATTATTTTATCCTAGTCTAGTTTTCTGACATCTGCCATTCGTCTTGTTCCTGAAGAACAAAGAAAAGTTATTGGAGATAATTTTTTCACTAGACTTTTCCTGCTCATGTATTTACTTGAGTCTTTTATTATATTTCTAACCTTCTAAGGAGTGTGGTTTCACAGGGAAGAAATACAGATTTTCCTTAGAATTGTTGTATTATGATTAGAAGGTTCCAAAGACATATGTAACAGAGGACTTGCCTTTCATTCTACACAGTGACAAATCTATTTTCTAGGAAGGTCAAGGAATTTAGCAGGTTTTACACATCTGCTATATGACAGGTAAATCAGCAACACTTCACATGATGAGTATTTGTCATATCTATATGGGAGATGGGCCTCAGGCTGTATGGTATTCTGAATCCAGAAAGCACGTGACATTTTTATATGTTGAGGTGAAGGTAACTGTGGAACTAGAATTGAAACTCTGAATTGTATTGGTCTATTAATGGTGAGAATCTGAGAAAGCTGGAGCATAGCATTGTTTTAACAGTCTACTCAGTCCCTAAGAAGCCTGCATAAAACATCTGTGCTTCTGTTATTTCACCCTGCTCTGTGCAACATCATCAGATACAGATATTCAAACCCTAGTGAGAATGAGCATTCATAAAAGTAGGTTAACTCTGTACAGCCCTTTCTTTTCTGAAAGCTTGAAAGGCATGAATTTGAACATGTTTTTGTGAAGAAAGATAGGCTGAGACTAAGACATATTACAAGTAATAGAAATCTTTGTAATCCTTAGCAGCATCCAAACTCCTGGAGAGAAAACTCAAGGATAGCAAAGAAAGGAGGACATGATATGGATAAAAGAGAGTATTGCAAGGAGCGAAGTTTATGCATACATTAAAAATTCATTAATGATAATTTCTAAATATTTTCTTTTCCATAAACACCAGTCTCCATAAATTATTTATATCATATTAATACCTGATCAAAGTAATGTTAGTACTGATGTACAGTTCTGTATGCACTGACACACAAAACACATTTATAAAAAATGGATAAGGAGCAAAAAAACTTACTACAGATTTTTAATTTCTTGACTAGATGGAGAAAATTTTCTTCCATTTTAATTTTTGCTTGGTTTAGGAGATTTGTTTTTCTTTAGCTTTTTAGCTTTTTTTTTTCTTTAGCTTTTTATTCATCTTTTGCAGATTTTTGAGGGACAAGTTATAAAAGAGCACTTTAGCATAAAAGAAGATTTGAGTTTATTTCTAACTCACAGGAACAGAATGACCTGTAAGCAGGCTTTTTTCACAAATAGAGTTGTTTTCCTCTCTGAAACCAATGCAATCTTTAAGAACATGGCCATTTTCCTAGAGCATAAAAAACAGTGATGTAAAGAAATTCCTTCCATCCTTCGTTTCCTTCCATTTGAATATTTAGTGTGTTTTGGATGACTGAAGATATGTTATACAGCTTCTTTAAAAAACAAAACAAAAAAGACCATGCCAAATGCTGGAAAAGAAAAAAAACACAAAACTATAAAACCATGTGAAGAAACCTTATAATACATAAATAAGGTGCAAACACAAAAAAGATATAAATACGTATACAAATTAAAGTTTTTTATAAAGTTTGAGCTTTTGTTTATTAGTGCACTTCTGTGGAGGGTAATAAATAATATCTCATTACTTTCCATTGATTTCTTCTGTATTTTGCGATGTATGATTGAAACAGTAAAGGTAAAATGCTCTGTTCATGCCAAACAAAACATTTTATTCACTGAAGAAGGAGTTAAGAATGTGGGCTTGTTTCCATAATTATTTTTCTCTTTTTCCATGAAGGATAAATTATGTAAAATGCAGTCTTCAAAGTATGACCACCAATAAATAATCATATATGTTTTCAATGCTCTACAAGAGGAGAGTATTACTAACTTTGGTGTATATTTCATCTCTGAAAAAAAAAGCTAGGTATTATCTATTCTATCAATAGAATAAAAAAGTTTGTATTGAAATATTACCATTTCCCATTGACCCTCTACATTCAGTCACACAAAAGCTCCCCCAGAGGAACCCCTTTTCCTTCTGCAGTGGCACAAACCCACAAAAAAGCAGCGATACTGCAATAAATTTGGGAGGGGGGGTAGGATATCTAATGACCTAATGACTTGGGTAAAGAACCAAAAAAACTCTCAAAAACTTGTCTCAGCTAGAAACAGTAAGTTCAAGATTGTTACACATAAGTTTGATCATGCAAATAAGAAAGAAAAATACAGTAACTTCTCCTTTCTGATTCCTACATGGAGGTTTCTTCCCATTTCTTCTGCAAATTGGGCCAACAAGATGAGAAGTGACTGTTTAACCAATGAGGCAGAGTTGCAGAAATTTACCTTAGTGTGCATGCATGTAACTGTTTATTTATTATTCAGAATCAATAAATAACAATATTAATGAGATTCTATGTTTTCTGTGTATGTTTTGTCATAATGTCATTTCAGAGTAAACATCTTAAGTAGTGAGCTGTCTTCATTACTCTGAGTGCTGAAAATATGGGGAAAAAACTTTGGGATATCATGCCATTTATACTTACATATGTAAGATGGAACAGATTTAATTGACAGCAATATTTGCAGGTTTTAGTTTTAGTTTGCTGATGATTGCCAGCGACAGCCCCAGCATCAGTTGCCTATCTATGACAAGTTCCATCAGATTATTGAGGCTGTTGCAGAGAACACAAATCCCTGACAATAGTACCACACTTTCAATTAATTAAATTTATTCTCCTGTATGAATATGTGTGGCTAAACCACTGTCAGCTTTCATATGTGATTTGAATATCCCTTTAAATAACAATAACAATAGAATAAACTGGGGACAGTTTACAAAACTGTTAAGGTCAATGATAGGACTTCCATTGACTTCAAAAACATTTGAAGAAGGTTTGTATTATACCAATGGTGCGCACACTTAACATTTTGCTTTAGGCTTTGATATTATGCTCCATCATATCTCATTTCATCTACATATAAGATAAATGGATAAAAATAATGTTTACTTTCTTTCACTGTGCCTTATTAAACTGACATTAAGGACAATGTGTAGATCCATTGTAGCTGTTGACAGTAAAGAGTCAAATATAGCAGAGGCTGAATTTCACTTTCTCACTGTTAAAAAGAAACAAAGCCTAAGCTTGCATGAAGTTTCTCCTTTCACCATGCAGCTTGTGCTGAGAGATGTTCAGTGCCAGGGCTTGGGACAACCTCAGCAGGATGATCCATTCAGCTTTCAGAGGGGTTTTAAATTCCTCAAGGCTTTTCTTAATTTTGCAATGCATGCTTTTTTCCAAACCATTTTTTTCTGTGTACTGCATCATTACCAGAAGACAAGCTAAAAATCTGTGGTTATAATTTTCTTCAGTCTTCTTTTTTTAAAAAGATGCTATTGTATTCACACTGATCCATGAAAAACTTAGCTAAAAACAACTTTTCTTTTGCATTCAGGATTTCATAGAGTTTAGCCCTTTTTTATCAGTCTTTTATATTTTCTTTTCTGCTTTTAGTATCTTCTTTCCACCTCATCCTCCAAATTGGTTCACTAATAATCAAACTCTTTGTGCTTTCCCAAAATCTCAGTAGGACTTATGGAATACATCTCTCTACCATTTATACTCCACCTACTGTAAGCTGGACTTCTAGGAAAATTACAAATACCCAGGCCTCAACTGAAAAAGTCAGCTGGAAGGGAAAGGTGATTGCTATAGTAGTAAATTTGGAATTACTAAACAACATCTCTAAGCATTAAAAATAACACATTTTTAAAATTTTCCCAATATTTATGGCAAGAAGTCTGTCTTTCTTTTTACAGGTAAATTTCCTGGTAATCTGTTAAATACAGTGATATATTTACTCTAAATAATATAAAGGATTATATAGTATTTAAAGCTAGGGGAAAAGAAATCAGTGTTTATATCATTGATACAATATGTTTGTTTCTGTGAAAAAGCAAACCCCAAAATATCGATACTTAGTGAAAGATAATACATTCTTTTCTGGAGGAAATGCAACTTTACTCCATATTTACTTGTAATGTTAAAGAAAAACAAGTAAAGAGAGATTGCAATTCATTTAGATATTTGTTGCATGCCAGAACTATAACCCAGATTTAGTAATCTTTAAAAAGCCATCTTTAAATAGTTAACCTTTGGGAAAAGGAACTCATTTTCACATATGCTTAGTAGTAGGTGGTCTTTAATCACATATTAAGTGCCTAAAAACTAATCTGTAGTTGTTTATTTGAATCTCTGTATTTTATAAAGGCACTCTGGTAAAAACAGACAAACAACAAAACAACCAAAAAAGCCCAACTAAACAACAACAATAAACCCTACCCTATTTTATTATTTTTCTATAAGAGAAAATAAGATGGTCTATAAGCATCTTAACATGGATCTTTATATTTAAGTAGGGCAAATGTCATTCTCTTATTAAGCTTACTTTCTGGGATATCATATCTATTTCCACTGTGCTAAAAAGGCCTAAAAAAATAAGAGCTGCTGCATGACTTACATTGTTAGTGAGCACTTAAAGAAATAAGCTCCCCTCTAAATTGCCTACGTAGTCAATAGAAAAGGGTAGATATTTTTTAAAGGCTCCAAATGAAAAAAAGCCTCTGATTAATTTAGGTAAGAATGTTGGGTGAATAGGATCCTCCCCATTACATTTTTTGAAATGTATCCATTTGACAAACAATGAGGGTCAAAGAAACTTTGAAAACCAATATAATTTTAAAAGACAGCTACAGTTTTCATGCAGGTTAGGCATTTAAATTAGATAGGAACTCACTTCACTTTTCTATTTCAGAAACTTTTTAAAAATTCTTTTTACATTGCACTATACGTGGTAAAATATTTAAATATTTTTACTCTGTGTAAGCAATTCCTGGGCAAACAAATATTGACACAGTTGTGGACCACAGATATGACTTTTTGTAGATAATAAGTTATTTCATTCACTATTAAGCTGATGGAAAAATCTCAATTGCACTGCAAATTAAAATTTGAAGCTTTTATTTTTTCATCTTAGCAGTTATTTTAAAAAGAAAAAAAATTGGAAAAAACTTCTACAGCAGATTACTACTGTCTTTAAGGTCTACATCAACCTTATGAAAGCTACAGATTAATTCTCATTAAATAATACAACTCTTTATCCTCTTGTTTCTGATGTGTACTTATGACTGCCATTTTAAAATGTTGGCAACTTAGAAAAGATATTGGCTACGTAATCATTTTACAACATCGGTTAGCTATGAAGTAGTAACCAAAAAGATAAACAGATTGTTATGCAATGGACAGAGAACAAAACAAAAAACAGGATTATGCAACCAATTAAATACATGGATCACCTCTGTCTTGACTATGTATGATTTTGGCCACTTGAAAGGAGCCAAAAATTCCCCCAAAATTAAGAGAAGCATAACAACTAACGTTCTGGTGAGTATTCTTCAACTGTATGGAATTCTTCATTTTAAGTAAGTGATGTCTGAGGCATACAAGATACAAGGTTATAAAACCAGAAACTTTATACAGAAGGTGAATCAGAAATCAGTGTGTGTTATGTCACAAGGTGTAAAAACTTGAGAATATTACATGATTGAAGCTTAAAACAAATGTGAATAATTTTTCATGTGTAGCACCTGCATAAGTTGCCTCTGGTATATTTTGCCAGAGGTGATGTAGATATGAACAGTGTGAATCTTTGAAATGGATGAGACAAATTCAAGAAAGGTAGGCCATTCAGGAGTTTTCTATAATCACATAGATGAAATCAGGGGTTCTAACAAATTATATGATTCAAGATGTCCCAGAACCACTTAAAAAAAAATGACATTATTTTGTTTTACTCCTCCCTAAGGACATTATAAGACCTTCATCAGTGTTTTCTGAGCTGGTTTTTAGGCTTAAACTAAGACTATATATGAATAATGCTGAACGTTTTCTTATGCACAACAGTGACCACTATCTCTGAGCTAGTATGTGAATGCTACTTGGTACAGATAAGCATAAAATATGACCACTCTCCTGCCTGGTACTTCTCCTATTTGTTTGAAGAGAAATGCCACACATCGGTAACCTTCCATTACCTAAAGGGGGCCTGCAAGAAAGCTGGAAGGGGCCTTTTTACAAGGGCATGTAGTGATAGGACAAGGAGTAATGGCTTTAAACTGAAGGAAGGTAGATTTAGATTACATATGAAGAAGTTCTTCACTGCAAGGGTGGTGATGCACTGGAAGAGATAAGCTGTGGATGCTCCATCCATGGAAGTGTTCAAGGACAGGTTGGATGGGGCTTTGAGCAACCGGATTTAGTGAAAGATGCCCTCGCCCATGGCAGGAAGGTTGGACTACACGATCTTTAAAGGTCATTCTATGATTCTATGATGGCCATTTCCTATAAGTACAGTGATTCAAACTGTAAGAGTTTTCTTGAAGGGTTCATCATCTTGCTGTGTTTATTACTGAGCGGTAAGTGACAAATGTCTCCTATCTCCTTCACCATGTAGTGCTGAAAGAATGTACCTTCCAGTTTGGACTACCAAGAGGAAGTTTATTTAAAATTTAACATACAGTCTTTTACATGTGATTCTTTTTTTTATGCCAGACAACAGTTACTATACATGTTAAATCTCAGGGGCAAAATGCAAACAAATGGCTAGTCCTGTTATTAAGTTTTAAACTGTACTTTATTTTGTCCTCTGAACACTTCTTTTAGATATTTATGAAAGTTATTAATCTTCAGTTTTTTTCTACTTCCTTTCAGTGGTTCCTAAACTCTTAAAAAAAATTACTTATACAGGATTGTAGATTATAACAAGCTCTTTCATTTATTGCTTTTGTTATACAGTAAAAGAACCTCCAAAAGACTGCTTTCACTTTCGGTAAATATGATACCTTGTGACATCCTCACAGTGTAAGCTAGCATGTTCTCTGCTTTCACAAGTTTCCATGAATATTATATGTCCCTACCAAGTGTCCTTCATGTCACCTTGTTTTTACTCATTTATTTATTTGTTTGTTTATTCACATTTTTCCTTCACTTGAAAAATATCCTTATTTTGAATAGGCAGTGATTTCGCTGGACAAACATTCAAGCAGAATGTTTCAATACTTATTCTGTTTGATTAAGTTGAAATATTTACATCTCACACTCCTTCTACACTGTTATTACAAGATTATGTTTTCTCACATATATTACTGGAAGTGAAAACTGATACATTGAAATTATAAAGATTGTTATGTTCTTAGCCAAAAACTTTCATTGTTATGCATCTGATCGTCTGTTTGCTGGAGACTTTTTGACCTATTGTAAGGGAAAGGTTCACCACTACATCACTTTGCTAGAAAAAGCTAGACAAAAGAAAATGCACACAAATATTACTCACTATTACTGCTTTTTTATGTTTTTCTTCTGCTTATTATTTCTTCTCATTAATTCCACATAATTATTCTGTTCATTCATCCAGATGCAACAATAACTGTTCCCTTTTCCAAGACACCCTTGAATGTCAGTCTGTAGACTCCTTCAGTACTTCTGATCTTTCTCTGTCATGCACACAAAACAGAAGAAGAGGCACTTTAAGATGAGAATGCTCTCCAAATGTAACATTAATTTTCCCACAGTTAGATGCTATTTTTTTTCAAGAGGCTTCCCCAAAGCATTTAAAACGTAGGCAACAAAACTACAGTTGGAGAATGACTGTGTGAACTCTTTTACTCTTTTTTTTCTTCTTAGACCCTTCTAGTTTGCCTAATTTCCACAAATAAGGAAAGTCATTCACTAGTTATCTTTCTATCACTACTATTTCATTATTTAGTTTAGCTTGTTTCAGTATGAACTTATGGAATAATGGAATCATAGAATCATAGAATGGTTTGTGTTGGAAGGGACCTCAAAGATCATCTAGTTCCAACCACCTGCCATGGCAGGAACATGTCCCACTAGACCAGGTTACTCAAGGACCCATCCAACCTGGCCTTGAACACCACTAGGGATGGAGCATCCACAACCCCCCAGGCAACCTCTTCCAGTGTCTCACCACCTTCAGAGTGAAGAATTTCCTCCTAATTTCCAATCTAAATCTAGCCTCTTCCAATTTGAACCTATTACCCCTTGTCCTGTCACTACAGGCCGTTGCAAAAAGTCCCTCCCCAGCCTTCTAGTAGGCCCCCTTCATATACTGGAAAGCTGCAATAAAGTCTCCCTGGAGCCTTCTCTTCTCCAGACTGAACAAGCAAAACTCTCTCAGCCTATCCTCATAGGAGAGGCGTTCCAGTGCACTGATCATCTTTGTAGCCCTCTTCTGGATCCAAAAAGTCCATAGCCTTCTTGCACTGGGGTCTTCAGAGCTGGACATGGTGCTCTAGGTGGGGTCTCACAAGACCGGAGTAGAGGGGCAGAATCTCCTCCCTCGACTTGCTGATCACAATTCTTTTGATGCAGCCCTGGATATAGTCGGCTTTCTGGGCTGCACTTTCACATTGCTGGTCCATGTTGAGCTTTTCATTAACCAGCACCTCCGACTCTTTCTCCTCAGGACTGCTCTCAATCCACTCATTGCCCAGGACAACTGGAATTGCCTCAATCCAGGTACAGGACTTTGCACTTGGCCTTGCTGAACTTCATGAGGTTGGCATGGGCCCACCTCTCAAGCCTGTCAAGGTCCACCTGGATGGCATCCCTTCCCTCCAGCATGTTGACCACAGCACACAGCTTGGTGTCATCTGCAGACTTGCTGAGGGAACACTCAAAGCCCCTGTCCATATCTCCGATGAAGATGTTAAACATCATCAGTCCCAGTACTGAACCCTGAGGAACACCACTCATTACTGGCCTCCACTTGGACATCGAGTCATTGATTGCAATTCTTTGAGTGCGGCCATCCAGCCAATTTCTTATGCACTGAATGGTCCATTCATTAAATACATGCCCTTAGTGAGGCTATATTTGCCACCAGTTACCTCTCCATTTTCCATGTATCTTAGCAGAGCCTTCAGGAGGATCTGCTCCATGATTTTACTGGGCACAGAGGTGAGACTGACTGACCTGTAGTTGCCCGGGTCTTCCTTTTTTTCCCTTTTTGAAAATGAGAGTGATGTTTTCCCTTTTCCTGTCAGTGGGCACTTCACCAGACTGCCATGACTTCTCAAATATGATGGAAAGTGGCTTAGCAACTTTGCTTGCCAGCTCCCTCAGTACCCACAAATGGATCTTGTCAGGTCCCATCAACTTGGGCACCTTCAGGTTCTTTAGATGGTTACAGTGGGCAAATCCTTGTTCATGCAGAACTCTTGACGTTCTTGCCTGTGTTCCTCTGTTTTGGGATACATCACTCCTGGGCTTGGAGGAAGTGGTCCTTGAATACTGACCAGCTTTCTTGGGCCCTGCTCCGCTTCGGGGATTTGTCCCATGGTACTCCGCCAAGCAGATCCCTGAAGAGGTCCAGATCTGCTCTTCTTAAGTCCAGGGTGGTGAGCTTGTTGTGCACCCTCCTTGTTGCCCTGAGGATCTTTAATTCCACCATTTCGTGGTCACTGCACCAAGGGTGGTCACTGCACCAAGGCTGCCCTTGAGCTTCAGGTTAGCCACCAGCCCCTCCTTGTTGGTGAGGACAGGGTGCAGCATAGCACCTCTTCTCATTGGTTCCTCTACCACCTGGAGAAGGAAATTGTCATCAAGACATTCCAGGAACCTCCTGGATTGCTGATGCCCTGCTGTACCATCAACCCAGGTGGTTGAAATCCCCCATGAGGACCAGGGCTTGTGAACATGAAGCCACTCCTATATCTGCCTATAGAGGGCCTCATCTGCTCTTTATTTTTTCCCAATTCTCCTCCTACAACATGGCAGAAGGAAGGGGGGGGAGCAGTAGAGCAGCTGGGTGGTGTTTTTAACCCACCACATATAGTCATAGACCAAGCAGCCAGGGAAGCAGGTGAGTGTATTGTAAGATCTTCAAATTAAGACAAGACACTTTTCTGGAAAACATATCTGAATCAGTACAACTTGGTACAACAAAGAAGCAAGTGAAACGTGGTGGCTCATGATATACAGGAAGATGTATTAAATTATTTAACAGTCTAAACTAGCCTCTAAAATTTGGTAACTTAGTATGCTATAGCCAAATTCAAGAAATAAGTATATTATTGGTCTTTCTTCCTTTTGCAGCTTGCATCAAGTATATATAGCTTTGCGTGTTCCTTATGGAATCATCATACAGATACATTCCTACAACAAGGTTGTACAGGGGATGAAGCTGCAGCTGCAAATTCACTAGAAAGAACCTTGTTGTCACTGACAGGTACTAATATAGAATGA
>JAVSBS010009721.1:0-11665 GCA_033124195.1 Coracias cyanogaster
TTGTGCTAAAAAAACAACTATCCAATAAAGATTCAATATTCTATAGGATTGCAGTCATGAGGGAAAAATAAATTTGAAAGCACATATACTCTTTACAGTTTGAAATGTACACAGATCCAAGCCCCAATCAAGTAAACCAATTTGAGTAGTTCTTTTCATTAGTCACATGCCAACATGCACCACTAAATTAACAAGAGAGCATGTAACACTTTCAAAATTAATGACCAGGTTTTCTTTGACTGCCGTAAGGTCAGGATTTCAAGTTTCTTTACCACATATATGCTTAACATTTTTACCAAGAGTAGTACTGCAGAGATAGAGTATTTGGAGGAATGATCTAAATCCTCTTCTGCCTCCTGCATTGTTAGCTAAGGTGCTGGCAAGCATTCCCAGAGCACACTCCTTGCACTGCATAAAATTTTAAGTAGCAGAAAAAAGTCCAGATCCATATGAAGGTGTTAGATCTTAAGATGGTTGGTATTCAGTCTTCTAAACTGGATACATCTCATATAAAAGATAGTGAGAGTTACATGGCATGAGAATTTTAGGAGGGTATAGTAAAGAATTATTTTTACATGTAATCATTTTTTAAGGATAAATTAAACTTTTTCATAATTCTTGTTTTGAAGAAAAGTGTGTAAATAGCTGTCGTTTCATCCATATAGTCATGAATATGAAGATAATATGTAAGAAAAAATGGGATTTCAGTATGTAAACTGATTATCCTGAGTCTCCTTAGAAGCTTTCAAAGAAAGAGTACTGAAAATGTTAGAAACAGAACAAATGAGTTTGAAAGTTTTCTTATGGAAGTAACCTAAGCAGAACCTACCCAGGATGGTTTCAGTGGTTACAAACCAGATGAATTTATGAAGTGTCATTTGGAAAATAAATAGCAAAAGTCAGCAATTCCTTCCATTTTTAAGGAAAAATGATCATGGCACACTGTTCTCAAGGCTGCTGTGTGAACATGTGCACATTAAAAGAAAAAAAAAAGAAGGAACAATAGTAAAGTGATACCATGCACAAGAGTATGTCAAATAACAGCAAGGAAAATTGAACTGCCTTGCAAGCTACCATAAAATAAAAAAGTATGGTAAAATTAACAAAAAACCCCAAGCACAATTGATATACAAAGATACACATCAGATTATGTCTGTCTGACAGGAAAAACATGTTTTTGAAATAAATTCAGGCCCAAAATTTGCAGAACAGTGTATGGGTAGGGTGCAAGGTACCCTTAGCACTCCGCCTGCTCAACTCAATGCCTTCAATTAGCCACATCCTATACTTGGAGGATGTCACATCTTTTCTGGATCATGGGAAAGCTGGGGATGGTACTGGAATCTGTTTTACCAGTATTTTGGTAGTACACAAAAATCAATGTGCCAAAGTGGGTTGCAGGTGAGGGAACTGGTTACAGCTCAGGAAATCACACTTGAGAGCAGGATGGATCTTCCCATACCTCTGTCTCAGAAAACGAAAAAATATGAGCTGTCTTATTCTTGCTGATTTTGGTCACAGGCTAGAAGTGAGGACCCCCAGTAAACAGCATTTGTGTTTCAAAAAGATATTGTTTTCAAAAGCGAGAGATGATCTTGCAATACAAAAGTCTTTGCACGCAATACAGGTCACTCTTTTAGACTTCAGTGTGGGAGTTTGAATCACACCCTAGGAGCAGACCGTTGCCCCAGGCCAACTGAGAGGGGAGGTTGCATCAGGCAGAATCTGTTTGTCCTTTTTCTCAGATGTGGGAGGAAGCACTGATAAGCCATCTTTTGAGGGCTCTCAAATTTCAATTTAATTGTTCCAGAGTATAACACATGCCTATGGAGATAGCGCTATATCTGAACCTGTGTGCATGCTTCAGCTTCTACAATATAATACAGAAATAAGGAACGCAAACTGGGCTTTAATCAGTGGCAGAGAGTGTTCAGGTGAGGTTAGGAAGCTGGGAAGAGAAGGATGCTGCTGGGCATGGGGATACAAAGACTGGCAATGAGGAAAAGCACATGTTGGGGTTCAAATCAATCAAGCATAGAGGCAAAGAGAAGAGACATATTTCCTGGTTTACCTGTTGTGAATGTGGAGTAAATGCCTCCTTTAAGATAATTCCACCAATTTATCTTGTTTATAAATGCCAGTAACAAAGCAGATATTAGATACCTTGAGACCAACCACTAGCTAAATGGACTAAAGAAATTTTTGTATCGATAGATACCATCTTCAAAAATACTTCATAATGTGACCATCATTGCCCTAGCTTAGCCAAAGTGTGTGTGAAACAGTGTTCACATGCATCCTCTATTTCTGTTGGCTCTGTGGAGAAAACCAGACTCATCCAGGTGCGCTGTCTTCATGGTGATCTCATGGCCTGATGCAACGCCTCTTTCCCACTCATGTCTGAGTGGGGCACCTGGGTATGTGGCAACCTATGGGAGCTCCAGAGGGATAATGACAAAGAAATTCTCTTGATATACGCTGTAAGACTGTGTTGCTTATTTCTCTACAGTTTCCTCGTAGCTACTGTTTCCATACTTGGAGACATGGCACTTACTCAAGTACTGTAAAAAAATAAACAGAACACAAAGGAGCAGATTAAAGAAAAAAAGGTAGAATAGCTGAGGCTAGTAATCCAAACACTTTATTATGAATAACAAATATTGTTGGGGTCAGAAAGCAAAAGATTGGAATTCTCTCTCTTAGAATATTTATTACAGAAATTAAATCACTGTTTTTATCTCTAGTTTGGGGAACGCACTTGCAGAAAAGATGAGTTCACTTCTTTTGCTATCTACCAGCATGATAATGTCCTATTTCATTTTCCTGTTAGAGTATTACTTTTCTTGTGATTATAGCTGTGTCAAAGTGTACTTTCCTTAAGCACGCAGAAACAGCATAATATCTTTCTGTGAAATGAGTGAAATTCTGCAGTTATTTGAATTGTGTGATCTATTATAATGTGAAATCTGGCCTGATGCAGTGGCGTATTAGCTAGCCTCCTCTAAAGTCTGAAATTCTTGTAAATACTTATTCCTGTGACACAGTTTCAGATCCTGTAACAAACCGGTAGTGAACTTATAGTTACTTATATCTTAGTTTTCAGAATTCTAAGGGAATATTTTTACTTCCTGTTTTTGCCATTTATTCTTTCCACTGTTTTTCATTAAGAGAATTTTCAAGTGAGTGACTTCAAAAATATATTTTGAAAATCCAAAAAATTCCACTTTGGATTGTGAATGTTCTTGTAGAAATACTCATACAAAATTAAGTGTGACAGTATAGGAGCTTTTGAAGAGCAATTAAAGATGATGAGGCAAAATTTTGGATTTACTCACTTTCATGGCAAAATTCCCAGTGGAATTCCCAGTAGTTTTCCCTACAGGACATTTACAATCTCTGTGTTTTTATCTCATCCATTTTGTCTCTTATAAAGGAATGAATAACCTTGTGAGTTTGTAGATTGAAGAGTGGATGATAGCAACTTAGTCAAGCTTATGCAGATGAGACTGATGTCACAGTATTGGACTGAGGAAAGAAACCAGACATGTTGTAAAGATGATATTTTTTGCAACTGAAGTCTACATGAGCTGCATTAGACCTGAGTTCCTTTTAGGACATAAGCCTCAGAAACTCCAAAGTCTTTCCTGACTCACAGCACTGATGTTAGCGCTCTGATGTAGACCCAGCTGTCAGGCAATTACAGTGATAAGGAGCAGTGGCTGGGAATGACCAGCAACTTGAACCAGAAGAAGATTCTAGGATACCTACTGGTCTCTGGTGGATTTTCAGGCACTGATCTAAATATGTTATAAAAGCCTTCAAATGATACAAGAGTATTCAAATGTCTGGGTGGCCTCTACCAAAGCTATCACATATCAGCTCACTACATCTTTGGGTTCCAGAGGCTGAGAAATTCATTAATCAGGTATATTGTCTTGTGGTTAGACAAAATTCTTTGCCACTTGTATGGTATTTCTTTCTTTGGAAATAAATTTCTTCAGCAGTCTGAGGACCAGAAATGCCACAGAGGAAGTATTTAGATCTCCCAATGGTTTATTTTCCATTTTGAAGACATGTAGAATTCAAGCTAGGTCTCAGAATTAAAAAAAGAAAACAATGAAAAATAATTATAAGAAAACAAGTAAAATCAACTAGAGAACTGTAATCCTCCAGCTGAGTTTAAGCAAGTATATATTATTATATCCAGTGTATGATAATATATTAATATAACATAATATATCATAATGGATAAAAAAAAGGTGCTAAAAACCACATATGGGACTGCACATGTACTCAGTTTAACCCTAAGCTTAACTGCACCCTAGCCCTAAATTAATGAAAGGATGCAGGTTCTAGGTGACCTTACACTAAAAGAACGAAAAAAGTATATCCCTTTGCAAGCATGAATCCCATTCAAAAATGAAACTACATGAGATCAGCTAAAATAATTTTAACTGCCAGCAACAAACCTTTTACAGCAAAGGAACTTTGTTTTTAGAAATAAAAGAAAGAAGTATTCTTCTGGTTGTTGATTAGTGGCATGCAGAAATTACAGTGAATAGTAGGTATCCTAGTCATCCATTCTAATTAAAATTTAAATTGAAAACTGGGTTCTAATGAAGAGGAGCTTAGTGCTGGTCTTGAGGGATCTCCTGTCAGTGAGCAAGGGAAAAAAGTGCACAAAGGCAAAAGAGATTTCACTGAGGCATCTACTTGATGTATGCTGCACTCTAATACAAAAAAGGCTGCACGCTGCCTTTTTATTGAAAAAGAACCAATGCAGGCACAGTTGCTCTTCCTGGTACTGCAGTCTAGGGAGTCTAGCAGAGGAGCAAACAGTGATAAGGGAAAAATGATTCTATAATTTTGTCCACCCTAGCAAAGTTGTTATACTATTGTTCCTTTTGGACTGCTTGACTGCTTCACCCTGCCAGCCCACCCAAATTGCTGATAATAAACATGGCAGTGGGTGAGTCCAGACACATCTTCCTACACCTGCACCTGCTCAGACCTAGTATCTGAAGGGTCAAGATTTGCTTAATAGCTACAAAGAGCATTGAAGCAAGATCTGCAACACACTTTTGGTTTGAAAAAACAAGTACATTTGCTTTTAAACTTTAAAATTATGTTTTAATGTGCTACTAAATGTGGTAAAACCAAAAATCCATCACACTCTTAAGCTAATAAATTGCCCAATGCATTGGAAATTTCCCTATCCATCAAATAGTAACCCTGTAAATGAATGAAAATACTAAAGCCATATCATCTTCCTGAAATAAATATGTATCTGAAATGGTCTAATACAAGATAATGGAAAACACAGAAACCATATTGTATTTTTAAAGCCTGTTTCAGTGCTACCTCAGAGGCAGAAATGTAAATGGATGGTTACAACCTAATTCAATGTCAGTACCTTCTACCAAGGGTTGCCAGTAGCTGTGATTTAAAAAGAAAGAAAAAAAAAATCAGAAAAATGCAGGAGCTATGAAAGATCCACCAGATTGCCTCAGTTTATACAAGAAAATGTTATGCGGTATTTCTCTACATGGACATTAAATTATGCTATGTGCAATTGCAAGAAATCACCTTCTTAAAACCCAGAGCTCGCATTTGTTGCAGATCCCACTTCGTAGGGTTGCATTTTTGTTGTTCTCCCCTCCTCTCCAACAAGGTAATAAAAGCAGTATTAAAGCAGTCTCTCTCCCTGGCTGTGAGCTTTCTGTAGATGAAAGTTAACTACTGTCTTTCAAAACACTATGAGTGGCAGGTTGCATACCAGTGCAGAAGAGAAATCTCGCCGCTAATCTATCATGAACAAAATACAATGTCTCCCCACAAACCTCCCTCTGTCACTGTGCTCAGAAGGTTGCAGTAGCAATATTTCTCTGGCTGTATTTACAGTGGAGAATGCAGAAACCATTAAAAAATCACAAGAACAGATTTGGCATAGACAGTCAGTTGGGTTTGATTAAAATGTACTAAAATTGTATTTTTAAAATTTCATTTAACGGTAAGCTTCAGTCAATGTTGTTTAATGTCAGTACTGTTAATGAAGTTGTCAAGCTTGTCACTTCCGTTGAATACCAACTTTACTAAGAAACCGGTACTACAATTACCTCCAGCTCTATACGATTAAATTCATCAAAGCACACCAAGGCTCCAGATTGTGCCAGACCTTTGAAGAATTTCCCCATGGCTTTGTAGTCTCGTCCATCAGAACAGT
Source organism: Coracias cyanogaster (assembly GCA_033124195.1). Classification (NCBI taxonomy): domain Eukaryota; kingdom Metazoa; phylum Chordata; class Aves; order Coraciiformes; family Coraciidae; genus Coracias; species Coracias cyanogaster. The sequence continues at coordinate 6,224 of JAVSBS010009721.1, forward strand.
TCAACACAATGCATTGCCAAAAGAAAAGAGCTTTAATAGATCATTTTTTGTTATTTAAAATGTATAGGATTTGGCAACATTTACTTTTACTGCCTGTAATTCAGCCTCCCCTAGTGCCACTCCTCAGTCCTGGAATTTCCCCTTATTTAGCCATTCTGAGTCTGTAATATAAAAGCAGCTCATGCGGTTCTTAACTAACTCAATCTTTCACAGTAGCATGTGAAATGCATTTACACACAATTTAAAAAATAAATCTATAGCAGCAGGAAGATAAAGTTAAAAAACGAGCAACAGCAGTTTCATGTCCACTCAACTCCTGCACTTGAATATGCTTCTCAGCATTCCTCAATAAAAAAAATCAATCATTTTAAAGAAAGCATGTAATTTTCAGGAAGTAAAAAAAAAAGGAAAGAAAAAAGATGCAAAGCCCCTCCAAAACTAGTGAGCAGGTGAGGGAAGGATGCTTCTTGGTTGAAAAAGTCAATGGGAGAAAAGGCGTTCCTGGCTTCTACCACTCTCTGTGCTGGCACCCCACCAAGGTGAGATGCCAGTTTTCACCACAAGGCACTTGGGCAAGGGCTAACCTCCTCCTCCATCCCCATGTCTTCCTCTCCCTTTGGGCTGTCTGGAAGCCTGAGAAGGACCAGGCATGCCAAGAGGAGCCCAATTCCAGTTGTGCAACCCAGGGCCGAATATCTCTTTGAGGACAACTGAGGTTGGGCATTTCTCCTTGTCAGCCTTAGGGGACAAACCAGCAATATAGTAATCCAGATGTTCCTCAAATTTTTCAAGTTGTCATTTTTGCTTCATGTTCTTTATGCCGGCCTGGAAATGAATATGTACGATCAACCTGAAGACCAAGTGGCAGAAAACACTCCCCACAGATGTGATTTTGTGGAAGTTAAAACACCTATGAAAACAAAGATGTAAGATAAAAAAATTCTAAAAATAAGTGTGCTGATTTATGCTGTGCGGGATGCACACTTGTTGCACTGCTGTAGCTGGGTTGAAGAGTGCAGAGGGTGAAAAGGTGAATGCTGTACTACTGGTGTCAAAGCTAATTTAACAACAGACAGTGTAATCTAGAGTAAAGCACAGTGCTTGCTTGGGCTACATATGCTGTCCAATATAAAATTCTCAAATATATCCACAGAAAAGAGGCATTACAAAGAAAATAAGCTTCTCACAAGCTTTTCTGCAAGTAAGCACCACTTTTGATCTAGTGAATGGGTAACGCAAATGGATATCTAATACAGCTGCAGAGAAGATATTTCCTCCTGGCTTCCCACTTGCTGCACTATCCTCCCTAGACTACGCTTATAAATAAAACACTTCTAAAGCTCTCAGTTTTATAATTCAAGACAAATGAAGTAGAGACATTTTGACAGGTAGACAACCTGTGGAGCCATTAGACTCCAGCTTATACAGAGACAGAAAGCACCAAGTAGGGTCTCACCTACCACTCTCAGGAATCTCAGCTTCAATGTAGGAGATAGAGGAACAGCCCAAATGGGTCACACCAGTAGCCCCTCTAATCCACCAGAGGTCAATCTTTGCACATTAGCCAGTAAAGCCTATGTGAGCTGTCTTTGGGACTGAAAGGGAGAGGTGACAAAGCAAGCAAGCCAGCATGGATATGTATTTATATGAGTTATCTGGTGAGGCCATAAATTTTTTGGATTAATCTATTCAAAACAGGATCAAAGATGAGACAAGGAGGAGAATAATGGATCCAATTCAGTTATTATCTATAAACATCAGCGTACAAATACACAAGTATGTGGAATATACAAGAGAAGATTGAAGTCTCCTTACATGATCAAAATTATTGCTTATTTGGCCTAAGAGGCTCTACCCAATCTCATTCTCAGAACTAGCATATGAGGTGATAGGAAACTTGCTCAAGAAGTACAGGTGAAGGAAAAAAGAAGTATTGATATTTCAAATATTAAGGACATATCTATTTGCTTTGGGATCACAGAACTGCTGCAGGCTTTTAAGTAGTTGAAGAGCTCTTAAGTAATGACTAAAGGGAAATAGATGTGGTGGAGAATCTATTAAAGTTCACCAAAAAAGGATAATTTAATGGAAGGGGGTTTTATGAGCAATTAGTAGAGCCATTTAAATGAAAGTAGTTGGTGGCACTCAAGCATTTCAGCTACATGGGCAACTAATGGAATCTGGATATACCAGGACACAGAATCCCATTCTCCTTCAGATGCTCTGGCAAGAACTACTCGATACAGATGGCAGAGAAACCTCCAGAAACAAAGTATTTCTATATTTGATTCTAACGAATGGCATGAGTCACTTGAAAACCTGAATATAGAAAACAGCTTAAGTGAGCATCATTATGGAAAAAAGAACAGAAAAATAGAAACCAATGGGCTTCAGGATATTGATAACTTAAAAAAACTGACTGGTCATCTCTCCAGAAACTAAGCTGAAAGGGAAAAATAGTCAAGAAGAAATTCCTCAACATGACTGTACTAAGGACATAAGTGCAAACTATAATAAGTAGAAACTAATGGAGAGTATTCAGTAACCAATAATCTTTTCACTGACCAGGAATACCTGAATACATACGTGAGGCAAAAATTATGTCATCTTACATACAGGCTTTCAAAAATAGCAAAAGATAATAGAGATAGACTCGCAAAAGCATGAAATGAGATACAACATGAGATACACAGTGCATAACTAGAAATCATTCCAGAACACTGGAAATACTAGGACATGAAAAGTATGCTGGAATACTTGTCCTTTGCAAATGAAAAATTATGAAGAAGTAATGATGAGAAGACCAAAGCTTATTGCTTTTTTGCATCTATCTTTACTAGAGAGGCCAGCTACAATATGGTAGCCCGCAATTCCAATGACAGTCGGGTCATACCTCAGGTTAATGCAGGCAAATAAGAAGTTGAGAAGTAATTAGCTCAATTATTGTATTTAAAGATCTTGCTGAAGCAGCATCAGAATCATTATCCACTATGTTTGAGGATTCATGGGCAACCAGCAAGATACTAGAAAACTGGAAAGGGCCAAAGGAAAACTGATATTTATGCAGGAGGAGACAGAGAATTACCAGCCCAATTTCAAATCCCCTCAAAAGCACTGGAACAAACAATTAAACAAAGAACTTTTCAGAAGTCCTGAAAAGAAAACAAGATAAGCAACAGTCGGAGTTTATTTGTCAGGAACAATCACATCAAAACAATCTAATTTCTTCCTGTGATGGGAGAATGACTGGTTGATATGGAAGCTATAGTAGATGTCACACACTTTTTCTTCACTAAGGCTTTTGACACCGTCTTGGTAGAAAGCTAGGGAAAAAAGTTCAGGGGGGATTTATTTCAGGCTTTGTATAGCTCCTAGAAAAACATAGTTTAAATGTAGCTACCGGTGTTTGATTATCAGAGGACTGTATTAAGCAGGGCTCTGCAGTGCTTTGCACCTGCGTCTGCTGTTCTCTGGTATTTCTGTTAGCCGTCTGCATGAGAAAACAGAGTGTAGAACTTAAAAAAAAACAGCACCTAACTAATGTGAATAACCAAAGCTCTGTTGTTTCAAAAATGCTGTCATAAGAGCACAAGAAGCAATAGATTCTGAAGTGCTGGAGCCTGGGTTGTGAGCCCCAAGTTGGAGTTGAGTTGTGAATGAGTCACAATTTAGCAGAATATGTTGTTTTTCCTATTGGCTTCATTTTCCAGAGGCAGAACCTGGCTTACCCGAGTCTTTGTGGCTCCACCCTCACCCAGGTGGTTGTGGTTGGGGTGGAGGGCGAGGCCAGGATTATATCAACCAGGAGCCAATAAACTGGAAGAGCTTCTTGTTGGGTGTGGCTTCTGTTGGTTGCATCTTGATGAGTTCTCTCAGTGGTGTCCTTCCATGTGAAGGGTCACTGAGGGAGTCATCTCTGTTTGTTGTGTCCAGCGGGTGATGCTGGCACCACAGTGGGCAGTGGAGGAGCTGGGTCCCCAGGAACTTATGGCAGAACTGTCTGAAAGAAGACTTCTGGTGGGATGTTGCTGAGTTCAGTGCTGGCCTGTGTGATCAGGCCATTGGTGGCAGCATAAAAGGATGATGGCTGAATCAGCACAACAGATGCTCACAAAATAATCATCCAGTACTGAAGAATCTCCAGCTAAAATGCTCTGCTGAATTTTGAAGAAACTGAACAAAACTGTACACCGTTGGAAAACATCTGGAAAGAGAAATGGGAATGTTTTACAATAGATCATTTCAGGAGACTGAAAGAGACAATAACAAGTGCCAAGAAAAGGCTTCTTTAAAAGCAAAGAGAATAATCTATTTTTTGTGACAGTGTTGGATGAGCAGCCTCTGGAATGTCCACGCTTTGGTCTCAAAGGTAGACAAATGTGCATGAGGACACATGCCTTTGTTGGTCCAGCTCTGTTGAAGAGCGACAGACTAGGATGATCTTGAGCTCTTTTCTCAGTCTCTTTTCACGTCACTATAAAATCAGAGAAAGGTACAAGGCATATGAGCTAATCTCTATCAAAAGAAGTTTATATCCTGCATTGTCAGTTTTAAGTAGTAGGCACAGTGATGTGCTCTTGCTCAGTTAATTCAGTCACATCTGCCCAGCACTCCTTTCTGCAATGGAGATATGCATCTGACAATTAGTTCATGCCCAACAATGGAGATATGCATCTGGCAATTAGTTCATGCCCAACAATTTAAGTTTTTATAATTTCAGTTAGTAGGAACTGTGTAAAAAAAAAGGAGGGGAAAGAGAGATAAGATGGAGGTTTTCATTGCCCATGCAAATGTTCAGTTCTTGTTTCAACTCCCAGGATCTAGAAGTGTCTTTAGTAACTGGATATATTGGTTAAAATAATATTTTTAATTTTTTAAAGTTCAGAGTTGAAGTTCTGTTTTCCAGCTTTACTTTGTCTTCTCACATATGTTGTTAAGCAAAAGGGGACACAGGAGCAAACTACCTCTTCTGGGCAATGCGCCTTCCACAAATAACTGTCCTGATACTTTTCAGTCTCTTCTCATTTCAAAATCATAGAATCATAGAACAGCCCAAGTTGGAAGGGACTTCGAAGGATCATCTGGTCAAATCAAAATCTGTCTTAAATTGTGCCAGAAATGTTTCTTTTGAAGCCCCTCCCTTTTGTTCTTATATCTTTCCAAGACAGAGTTGCTTGAGCTGAGGAGTTGGAGGGAGAGGAGTCTTTTCACATCGTGCCACTGTCCATGTTTTCAGTATTGAAAGTTATTTCATCATTGATGATTGTCAATGTTTTCGTCATTGATAAGGGGCAATGGATACAAGCTAGAGCACAGGAAGTTCCACCTCAACATGAGGAGGAACATCTTTACTGTAAGGGTTACAGAGCATTGGAACGGGCTCCCCAGAGAGGTTGTGGAGTCTCCTTCTCTGTAGCCTTTCAAGACCCATCTGGATGCGTT
>JAVSBS010009721.1:11998-25108 GCA_033124195.1 Coracias cyanogaster
GTTCCACCTCAACATGAGGAGGAACATCTTTACTGTAAGGGTTACAGAGCATTGGAACGGGCTCCCCATAGAGGTTGTGGAGTCTCCTTCTCTGTAGCCTTTCAAGACCCATCTGGATGCGTTCCTGTGTAACCTGCCCTAGATTCTATGGTCCCGCTTAGCAGGGGGGTTGGACTTGATGATCTCCAGTGGTCCCTTCCAACCCCTAACACTCTATGATTCTATTATTCTGTATGCAGTTTGGCTGGATGACTTCTTAATGGACTGCTTCATATTTGCATATTAAGCAGAGGTTTATAGTGACCTGTCCACAGTGATATCCTAGTCTTTTTCCTTAGTGGTAACAGCTAATTTCAAAGTGGCACTGTGCATGAATACCTCAGATTATTTGCTCTGAAGTCCGTTAGCCTGTTTTCATCAGTAGTATTTTCATTTACCAGTGGGCTGCCTGGTGCTTTTGGTTTGGTCTGCCTGAATTTCATACTTTATTCCATCAGGGCACAAGACTGGAGACCAGTGGGGAATGTCAGAGGCACACAAATCCCCCAAGAGCTGAAACTGAGCACTAATGTCTTAATTCTAAGGAAAGGTCAGAAAATTACCTTAACTATTTGAGAAGCAGAGCTGGGTTTGGTCCCCTTTGTGGGTTTGACACATATGCCTACTCTGATAAAGCCACTTCTAAATACCTACAAAATCAGCAGGTACACCAAGTGATGGAGCTAGCCCAGCAAGAATTACCATTTATTTATTCCTCTGATTCTTCCTGTTACTGTGTGAGAACAGAGATGTGGGAAATCCATTTTTTCTCTTAGATCTCAAATACTCTTTCCAACTTGCTTTCCTTCTCTGTCAGCATTTGCTCTTGCTCCTAATCTTTTATTTTCTTCCTTCTCCTATCTGCCCAAGACTGATTTAAATATACTCATGGGAAAGTAATGTGAATGAGACTTCTGCCTGCAAAGCTAAAAACAAGAGACTTGCTCCACTGCATTTCTGTACCATATATGCTGCAGAAAGTTACATTCACATTATTAGAATATGCATATATCTGGAGACAAGGAGAAAAGTTGACTAGAGCTTTTTGTCTCTCACAGAAACAGCAGCTCCAACCATGCCCTTGAAAGGGGCTCAAATAACTCCTTTGAAATATCTCGGCCAGTGAGAGTATTTAATCCTGAGCATCACATGACATGTGAAATAGGAAATCCCACGTTTCAGTCTATTAGACTTTCTAATGAAGTATCTTTCTCTACAACACTTGTATGACTGCATTTTCTGAACCAGCAATGTCTCTCTCAAACCTCCTTCACTCTGTATTTTCTCTCTATCTCTGATGCTTTTCTCATATTATAGCCACTTCTCTGGCTTCTTAGCTTTTCCCTTTACCTGAAGCCTCTAGACTCTATTCAACTCAGGAAGTATGAAGAGTTGTGCCATTTTTTTGCTGCTCAACAATTGACATCCTCTGAGATGTTAACACTGCTGTTGTTGGGCAAGGAGTGCTGAACAGTTGAATTATGTCTGCCAGGAACTGGAAGAGCAAATTGCTGAGCACAGGCATTGCTGTTCTTCAGTAGTAGTTTTTAGCTTTTACTTTTGACCACCGACCTGTGACTCTCCCTGCACTTCTCCATGAAATACAGACTGGGAGCAACAGCACAGCATCATAGACAAGTCAGGAAGCTCTTTTCTTTGAGAAGTCAGCACTGGCCTGAATGGGTAAACAAGGACCTATAACAGGGATTTCAGCAGGTGGCTTGGGACACTGCGCCAGTAGTTAGCCTGATGGCATTTTGTTTAACCAATAGAGATAAACATGCTCTTAAAGTTAAGCACACATTGATGAGTCAAAATTACCTAGAAATTAGAAAACAGCCATGGTATGCTTTGCTATTACATGTACGTCTGTGTTGGGACCTGTTTATTTTCATTTGCATATGTTTATGTACTTAAGATATTATAAGCAAATCTGTGCTCTCCTACATATTTATTTTCTTGTATACTGTAAATTGTTGCTCTAGAAGCACTGGACTTTTATCTGCCAGATAAAAGAATTTTAGATAATTTCCTTATGTCCTTATTTCTGTATTTCCTTCTGGTTTTATTTTATGATTTGAGACGAAGATGATAAACTATCAGCAAAAGAGATCTAAGTGCCATCTGAATGCATTATTATGAAAGGAATCAAAGCTCCTAGTCTATATGTTCCCAGAAAATACTAATAACTGTTTGTATGCATAATAAAAATATGTATGTATAAAATATTGTATGTAGAATGATACAGCAAAGAAAAATATCCCTCTGGGACTTATACTGTTATTGTCTCAATGAAATTCAGATCCTCTTTTCTCTACTAATTTAGCACCACAAAAACCTAGAATCCTTCCAGTCCCACACTGTGCCATAGAAACGCCTGTGTACACAGGCTGTGTTTCTTTAATCAGTGTAAATTCACCCTGCAATTTTCTCTCCCCATTGCTACCCCCTTGAGCAACAGCTTAATAAATAAATAAATGAAATCCGTTTAGCTACTCCCCAAGTTGAGTGCAGCCAGACATCCTCTCTATGTCTTTAGGTAGACGAGCAACTGTGCTGACTCCAGTGACTCACATACTTGTAATTATGTGCACACAGGGAATCTACATCCTTAATTTGTTTTTTGCCTCCTGTGGTGTTTAAATCATGACGGTTTTTTTTTCTTTTTTTTTAACCTGCTTGTTCTAGTTGGGTCTTAGCAAGTTTTTCTTCTCCCTGTTCTAGATGGCTTTTCAGGTGCTCCAACAAAGTATAAGGCTCCCACCAGAGTCCTTAAAGAAGAAAGATTTCCAGGGTGAGTGTACTATATTAATATATGAAACCTAAGCTTTTAAAAATTACACTGTCAGAAAAACCCATTAGGCTGTAAAAGAGTTGAAGTAAACATTAGATTTTAATATCTACTGCTGCTTAGATTTTTCTGAACTGAAAATCCCCAGTGAGCACTTAAAACTTCATTACTACGCTGAAAGGTTGTGAAAGGCTATTTAAAGGTTTTCAATTTTGCTGAAGTCTAGAGGTTATTACAGCTTGAAAGAATACAAACCCTAATATTACATGGAATGAAAGGAATCAAATTTATGTTCTCATCTCCCCTGTAGTTTAATCCAGTTCTATTAGATTCAATGGAGAAAATTAGGGGAGGTTGAAACTTTTTAGAGGGCTGATGAAAAATAATATTTGGTCATTGTAGAAAACATTTCTGTCTATTACTCACACTCTAAAGGATATTCCCATCTCTCAGTCCCACAGTCACAACTTACAGTGTTATCAACCTCCTGCTCAGAAACCCATGGGCTATGACCTATGTCAGACTCATACCAAAATGTCCAGAATTACACAAGAAAAATGAGGATATCTGACTCCATCTCAGAACTAAGGTTATCTATAACTTGATGTGCCAGCTTTCACTATAAATATTTTAAGCTTTTTTCCTCTTTTACTTAATTTGGGAAGGATTATTGGGTGACTCAAATGTTATGGGCTATCTATCATCATAGGAGACAGCTATAATGGAAGTTGACCAAATGGTGCAGTGCAAATTATGATAAAGAAGAACTTTTATACTCATCTACTGAGCAGTCCCTCAGACTCCAGGTTTGGTCAGGCCCAAGTGCTAGATGAAGCAAAGCTTGTGCACAGCTGTAGCTGTGCGGAGCTGTTCATCTCCAACCCTACTGGGACTGAAAAGATTGGCAGCCCATTTAGTTTCCTGTTGGTGCTCTAGCCATCTCAAGCTCTCCCATCTGAAAGGGAGAGGGACCCAGCTACAGAGACTTCCCTCAAAGCATATTATCTTATAATGAAATAGTAAAAAATACTTTGAGTTTTGCTTAGTACCACCCGTAACTGAATCTCTATGCCAGTGTTTCTACTTTGAGCCAAGATACTGTCATTTATTTTAAAACATACTTGGTGCTAATTGTTTAAATGCTTGTCCATGACTATAGTAGTGCTGACTTAAATCCTGAAGGGATTTAAAATAAATGTAAATAAATTTAATTTAATTTATTAAATAAAACTAAATACATTTACTTTAAAAAAAAAAATTAAAGAAGCAAGAAAATATCCAAATAGTACTCTGCATTTAAAGAAACACCTTTAACAAATCTGTGCATTTAAAGAATGTGAAAAGAAATAAAATTACTAGACAGCCTTTTAATGGCTGAATGATCCTCCTAAAGGCTCTGCTAAGACACATGGAAAATGAGGGCATAATTGGTGGCAACAAACATGGCTTCACCAAGGACAAATTGTGCATGACAAATCTAGTGACCTTTTATGATGGAGTAATAGCATCAGTGGACAAGGGAAAAGCAAGCAATATAGTCTACATGGATTTGAGTAAAGCCTTCAACACTGTCCTGCACAACGTCCTGGTCTCTAAATTGGAGAGACATGGATTTGATTGATGGAACACTCAGAGGATAAGGGATTGCCTGCATGGTCACACTCAAGTTACAATTATCAAACCTCACACAAAGTTACATTGTGATCAGCAGCTCAATGTCCAAGTGGAGGCTGGTAATGAGTGGTGTTCCTCAGGGATCGATACCAGGACTAGTGCTGTTTAACATCTTTGTCGGAGACATGGACAGTGGGTTTGAGTGCACCCTCAGCAAGTTTATGGACAACACCAACACTCTGGAGGGGAGGGGTGCCATCCAGAGGCGCCTTGACAGGCTTGAGAGGTGTGCCCATGCCAACCTCATGAAGTTCAACATGGCCAAGTGCAAGGTCCTGCACCTGGGTCGGAGCAATCCCAAGCATAAATACAGGCTGTGTAATGAGTGGATTTGGAGCAGCTCTGAGGAGAAAGACTTAGGGGTGCTGGCTGATGAAAAGCCCAACATGTGCCAGCAATGTGCCAGTGCAGCCCAGAAAGCCAGCTGTATCCTGGGCTGCATTGAGAGAAGTGTGGTCAGCAGGTTGAGGGAGGTGATTCTCTCCCTCTACTCCGCTCTCATGAGACCCCATCCAGAGTACTGCATCCAGATCTGGAGCCCCCAGCACAAGAAGGACATGGACCTGTTGGAGAAGGTCCAGAGGGAGCCGCAAAGATGATCAGAGGGCCGGAACACCTCTCCTATGAAGACAGGCTGAGATAGCTGAGATTGTTCAACCTGGAGAAGAGAAGGCTGTGGGGACACCTTATTGCGGCCTTCCAGTACCTGAAAGGGACCTACAAGAAGGCTGGGGAGGGACTTTTTACAAAGGCTTATAGTGATAGAACAAGGGGTAGTGGATTCAAACTGGAGAACGGGAGATTTAGATTGAAAATTAGAGGAAAATTCTTCACTCTGAGGGTAGTGAGACACCGGACCAGGTAGTCTAGGGAAATTATGGATGCTCCATCCCCGGAGGTGTTCAAAGCCAGGCTGGATGGGGCCTTGAGTAACCTGGTCTAGGTGTCCCTGCTATGACAGTGGAGTTGCAACTAGATGATCTTTGAGGTCCCTTTCAAGCCAAACCATTCTATGATTCTATGATTTTTATACATAGCAGTCATGGTGCAATTGAGAAGGCAAGAAAAAATAAAAGTCTTGATAATCTTTCTGTCTTCCTTTGCCTGCTTCTTTGGGACACAGCAGGAAACAGATCAGTCCATGAGGTGGCTATGTGACATGCTGGCTATCTCACTTCTCAAAGGACCACTCTTCCGTGTATGACATGCTAGAGCTCAGCATTGCTACTCCTCCACCGAGCTCTCAGTAAGACCAGTTCAGAAAATAAGCACTTCCCACCAACAGCACCATCCTTAAGAGAGCTTCACATGCCTGCATGACACTTTTTACACAACCTGTTCCTCACTTTCTTGGAGAGGTTCAGATTCAGACTTTGGTTCTAATTAAAAAAGGGTAGAGGGATACTAAAGGTATTGACAGCCCTAACCCTAATAGATCTGTAACTTTGACTTCTCCCCTCACCCTTCTTTTGCGTCATCTTTTAGCCCTTTAACTCCTTCAGAAATCACATGATTCTTAATACAATGTGTGCATGAGCTGACACGGACGCACAAAGTGTTTCAGGAACTCACAGGACAAAGCAGTAGGAAATTTCCAGAGGTCTTCTGGTCCAGCCTCCCATTCAAAAGGGGTCCAGCAAAGGAATGCTGCTCAAGGCCTTCTCAGTTTGAGTTTTGAACCGCTGGCATGGACATACCACCCTCTTTGCAGGCTTTTAAGTGTAAAAGAGTTTTCATCTATATTTTTATATAGGACTATCTCCAGCTATAAAGGGACAGAAAGACATACTACTTTTCCAACAATTACTTCCTCCTGTCTTGAAACCCAGAAGATGTGCAAATAGGCAGAATGCTACTATCAGCTATGCTCAATGACATTTAGTGGTTTTAAGATGCAAAATGCTGTTCAACTTCAAATCTTAATTTCTTTTGAATGCGAGAATCGCAACTTGCACTTAGTATACGGACAGAAACTTATTGGCATTTTTCTGAGAGTCCTCACTGTTACAAAAATCACTAATTCAAGACATAATTTCAGAATATTGATCAGCGTATCAGAATTGATATATATTCTACATCATTCTATTAATTAAGTAGGACCTCTACCCTTTGTTGGTAGGAGAGTTAATCTTCAGGTTTTTGCCATACAGTAAGTGCCAGGACACAGATTCTGCTCTTTCCTTTATGTTTGTTTTGAGACAAGATATAAATGGGCATTAATTTCTTAAGTATTGGCATATGTGCAGTTTCCACCACTCCTGTAAAGGTCAGTGACTATGTTGTCAGTGGAGGAGAAGCAAATAAGTTCTCCTTTGCCCAGGAAGGCAGGTGTTATTTGAATCACTCTTGCTAGGCAATTTTCATCTTGCTTTGAATTTATTACTTGTGTCAGCATCAGCAACAATAAATCAAGCACAAGTTGCCTGTCTGCACGGACACTTCTGTTGTCTCATATCATGGGAAGCTATTGCAGAGGAGGAAATGACACTGCGTAGGTGATGCAGGTAAGCATACTCCTTTGGGGACGGTGTGAGGACAGTGTTTGTGCCAGCTCTCACCTATTGCAGTGCCAGAGGCAAAGTTTATGGGTTGCCCTGGGGCCATGGGCTTCCCTGTCCAGCAGCTACTCAGCTGTGGAGTCCAGCTGAGGTCAGTATAACTAAAGATTTTAAGAAGATCTAACGTACAAACAGCACCTTGGGATTGCACAGGAATGCAAATTTTCTGTTAGCGTATATAAAGTGCATGTCCTATACTACCACACAAGGATCACATGACTTTTCAGTCCTCAAAAGTACTCAGGTCTTCAGAGAAGCCACAGCTTTGCTCAGATGGATCTAATCCTAACTCAGTCCGAGGCCGTTGGCAGTGGTTACCTAACCAGCAGCAAGTGTTTCTTTAGCCTTACACTGTTTCAGCTCTCTATTCTTTTCCTTAGAGCCCTAAGAGAGCATAAACCAAGTTATGAGCTTGATGACCTCCAAGCCCTTTGTAAATGTCTCTTGTAGGATGCAATGGCTGGCACAAGCCAACCTTGAATCCAGTGGGGCTCAGTAATGTTCAGGGAAAAGCAGACGAGTATAATATATACAGATGCAACTCAACAAACTGAGAAAAATGTAGAAGTGTTCAGGGGTTTTTTATGCCTCCAGGAGGCATACATTCTTTTACAAAAAAAACACCCCAAACATAAAGCTAGCAATGTTTCTGTTGGCACCATGTAATAATTTGCAAGTAAGAAACTTGGTGTTTTGTGCTCCTATGTCCTGATTAAACTGAGTTGAAAGATACACAGTTTCAGGCTGTTTTCCTTTTTGCTTATGGTGTTTCCAGATTATGGTCCCAAAATACACATTTCAGAATTAACAGGGGCTGAATGACTAATAAATGCAAAGTGGACCTCAGCTTTAACCATGGGCTGCAGCAGATACCTCCATAGCTTCCTCAGAGAAAACTTGTAATTTCCATAATACTTCAAATATTTCTTCAAAGAGTTATAAAATGGGATGTTAATATACACATGCACACAGAGAAAGGCAAATGCAGTCAGTATTACTGGGCTAACTTTATAATACAAAAATCCATCAACGTTAGCTTCATACTGGGGAATCAGCTGTTTTAACCCATCCAAATGCTTTAGAAAGGGAGCAGTTTCTCCCATCAGTGCTCAAATAGTGCTTTTAATGAATGCAGCAAGAGGTCTGAGAATGCATCTAGGAGGAGACTTCAGCTCTGCTCTTGCTCTGGGGCACATGTTTCATTAACTTTGGGCATGTATTCTCTCTCCAATACTGTTACACGTGTTCCAAGGGGTGACTTTGAGGAGTGCAGCTTTAAGGGGTTAAACATATAGTGATGACATTCTGAAGTTTCTAATGCTAATGTTTAAATGGAATCTAGTTGATTAATGAGGTCTTTCATTTGCAGTAACCACAAAAATATATTTTTTTTTATCTTACTTGCACAGTCTACAGTACTTTGAAAGACACCGGCTGCTCATTATGAATAATCACACAGTGTTCATAAAAGAAGAGTATACTGCAAATGACAAAATCCCCAAGTTATTAATGTGCAAATATTCGATGTAAAGTGAAAATTATTTATAAAAAACACTCTGAAATGTTGTAATGTCATTTGTATGATTTCAGAGTGAAAAAAAAAAGGATGCGATCTTACTTTTTATAATTTTTATTATATTTGCTATGCTCAGGATTAATTTTCAAGCAAAATGTAAGTCTTTTCAGGCAGCTGCTGCTTTGATGCTTTGAGACTTGAAGAATATCTAAAGAAAATGATTTGCTTTAAGAGAGTAAGAATATAAACATTGTACAATTAGATGTTAAAGACATTGTAAATCTATTTATTAAGAAATATATTTGATTCCTGATTTCAGAACTAATCATTAGAGTTACATTAAAATCTACTTTCTCTGTTTCTTTTCTGGCATTCAAAGGTGCCCTTTTCTCTGGAAACATATTGATATAGAATCATTGCTATAACCTATTCTAGGAGCTTCTGTATTTCAGGTATTAAAATAATAAGAAAGAGAAATAAATCATGGGAAGGTGATAACATCAAATTTAATAAATTCAAGAAGAGGTCCTTTCCACACAATGAACATTTAACCTATAGAAGACTTGAAAAATAAAATGCATCTCTGAGGCAAGGAACAGGCTTCAAGGTGGGAGTTAGCCTGCAGATGTTGGCAGCAGGCAGGTAACTTATTAGCACGGAATATACCAAGACTGCTTCAGGAGGGAATCCCTTTCATTGAAGTAGCTGGCAACAATTAGCCGTATGAAATTAGGTATTTAAATGTAGGCACCTGAATTTATGCTGGTTACATTCCATTTGTAGTATATCTAAAGTATCCACTATCTCAGAACACAATCCTCTATAAATTATCTCCCATTTGTTATGCCCTTGTCTTAGAGACAAAGCAGAGAGACTAAGACAGTGAGCGTGACATGCTGCAGCGTGTCTCGTGGAAGCACACTGAATAAAACAAGGCTCTGGCCTGGGTATGTCATGGTTGAAATAACACAGGTTGCAGCCTTCAGAAAAAAAAGATTTGAAGCTCACAAAATTAATGAATTTGCTTAAGTCTCCTGTCATGGAGCTATTTGTTGGCATTTGTTTTCTTATCTGACAGTCAGATTTAATATTTGACAGTATTACTTGACATGCCTAGGTCTAGGGATGAGAGATTTCTAGACTTTTTTTACTTTCCACACAAAGTAAGTATGGGCATCTTATCCTGATGTAGAGATCCACCTTTCCACCATACTCCTTAGTGATACCAAAAGAAAAAAGAGACAGGAAAGGCTGTGATTTAAAAATCATTTTAGCCTCTATAGGATTTTGAAGACCTTTGAAATGTGTTCTGAGTTTCATGTAACACAATTTCTTCAAAGCAATGAAAAGCTTAAATTAGTGTTGCTTGAGAACATTTCAAGACCGTTTTTTTCTGTAAATTAATTTCTTGTGCTATTTTCACTGCTTTTGGCTTGCAGTAATTTAATCAGAGTCTGCAATCTTCTATCAGTTATTGTGCCACTCTATAATGCTCCTTTACACTTGAATGGAGCCACGGAGTATGTTTCCAACCTATTGAGGAGACACATTCTAGATACTGCTCATTCCAAACTTCACGTTTCAGTGTCTGAGAAGCACAGAAACAATTAAAATAGGTCAATGTCAACTTTATTCTATTTTTCTCGTTATGTGCACTGAGGATAACTTACACTCACCTACTCATTTCAAGTCCTATATTCTATTGATAATTGTTTCACGTCTCAACAGAGATTGTTTTGAAAATATGGAGATTCTCTAGACAGGAGTATATGACATATCCTAAAAAGAAATAAATCCTGATTGTCCAGACTAGTTGCTCCAAAAAGTTGTTTCTGATTGTAATCTTTATTTGTTGTTTATGGTAATTTACTATGGGTTTTTGCCACAAATCCTAGGCAGGATCTATCAATCTTTCTGTTGTAAAGTAAAACAATGCTTCAATCCCTTTGTATGACCCTGGTGCTGTAATATTTTTCTAATTAAAGTTACTATGAAATTCATTTTTTCTCTACTTCCTCCTCCACATCCCACTCCCAATTTTCTCTCAGAATGAGAAGGCTACCATTTCTGTCTACTACCAACATAAATCAATTCATAACAAATAGCCTAGTGTGATATCTATTAACTTGTCACCAGGGATAAAATTTATTTAAAAGTTAAAAAGTGTTTTGCAATACAAAATGCTACCCAGAGCTGTAGTAAATAGTATATGCTTCCTTAATAAAGCACTTTTTCAGCCACCATTTTAGAAAAGCAATCTACCAATACTTGGAAGACTGAATGAAATTCACATACCATGAACATCTTTAGTGGTTGGTGTCTCAAGAGTAACACCTTTCTGAACAGCTTGCCTTGTATTATGCCAACAGGATCTTTCATTGGTTTAGAGCAGTAGATCACATCTTTTTGATAGGGACCTAAGAAAAATGCAAAGCAGATAGATAGTCCAAATAATTTTCTGATATAAATCATGACATGGAACTCAACTAATTCCTGAACTAATTCAAAGACTAATGTTTTTGTTTTTCTTTTTTTTTTTGTAGGTTTTGTGGTAATTTGATTTTAGTTGCACAAATTTGAATGCATTTGTTAGTCAACCCTGGAATGTCCAAAACTGTGTAAGAAATATTCTCTATTTTCCAAGCAGATTTGAAAAACTCTTTTTGGAGGAAATCATCTCACTTGATAGGTGAGTAGGGTAAAATATGCACTACAGCATTTGTTTCCGTAATCACATCACTGTATTTTTCTGTTTTCCTCTCTTTATTAATATCTAATGAGGAAGAAGAAAGAGAAGAAGACACAGAAATCACAGGAAAAAGAAAACAAAAGACAATAACACAGTATTTTAGCAGATTACATGGAAAAGGGAAGAAAGTTCATCTCCAAACACATGAATCTTTTTAAAGATAACAAGCATAAAGAAAATCATTGGTATTGCATGTTAAAATTCTCTTTAAAATCCCATTCATTTGTAAAGAAGAAAGCATTGCTCTATTTTTCCAGTTCCGTGTACCACCCTGTGTTAACTTCTCCTCAGAGATACGTTGGATAGGTCATTTAGCAATTCTGCATAAATTGGAATGTTTTAGATTTCCCTTATCTAAGTATGATTCATTTAGCCACTAAAATTGCTATTGAAACCCATTTTGCATCATTAGCTGGTATTACTAAATCGTTCAGCATTCTCAGAAAACACAACCATGGGAAAACATATGTTCATGTGAAGCACTTTTGATAAGCTGTTATAAAGAGAGTTCCAGTACATAAACCCATAACTTCTGTCTATAAAATGAAATGTGCAACAAGTAGGCCAAATCTTGATTATGTCTCTGACATTAAAGCCTCAATTTTGGTTTATTTTGCCACATGGTGATTATGCCATCTGTGAATGACCCCTTTAAACTCCTCTGCAGTCTTCTGTACAAAGTGGGAAAGAGCCATGTTTATGGTTATGCTTTCACTTAATATTTAGGTTTTGTTTTAGACAATCCCAGTTCATTATTTCTGGCCTGGCCTAGGAATAAGGTGATCGCAGGTTTTCCTCACAGCTCTCTGGCCTGACCTCTGCCCAGCAGCCATAATGCAGCTCTGGGACAAGGGGATGCTACTTGGGCTACCAGGGGGGACCAGCTCAGTAGCTTGCCTGCAGCTCTGGAGAATTTCCCAATTAACAGAGTGTGGTGGATACATCTCTTCCTTGCTCATCATAGTAAAGCAAGGCAAGAACCATCTCTTCCTTATTCATCATAGTCAAGCAATGCAAGAACCACCATAAAACATTTTTACAAGCAACCAGTTACCACAGGGTTATAATTTTTCTTTGAAAATCCACAGTGATCCTGTTGATTCTTCGCTGGAAAAAGATACAGGAGAGCCAAATCTATGTGTATATACTCCTCCAACTGTATGAACAAAGCTCTTTAAAATAAAACCAGGGCTCCTTTCCAGAAATCCAGTTAGTGAATTGGCATAATTTCTACCTTGCAACTTTTTGCATGTTAAATCAAAAGACAGAGCATTTCCATAATACTGCCTGGACCAAAGCTGTGATCTGGCATTTGATGGCAGATCTGCTCTGGCCAGTCAGCACCCCATCCAGTCATCCTTTCCAATGGCTTGCTCCTGGCCATGAATCATTTTTTCCATGCTGCTGCACTTGTGTTCACGTGGTCAGGTAGGCTGGAGAAACTGGATCTAGCAGAAAAATAACCTCTGGAAGAAAATAAACAAGAGTGTTTACTTTCCAGCCTGCTTCACTACCTACCTGAAAAAAAAACCTGTGCCAACATGGGACTACAGGATGAAGAGAGAGACATGAAGCAAAAGGCACGAGCCAGCAGTAGGGCAGCTACTGCTTACACTGGTGTGGCCACCAAAAATCTGTTCAGCACACTGTGCTCACAGAACACTGCCTGTTGCCTAGTTGATTTTCATCATCCTCTCTTCTCAAGTTCTGTCTCCTTCCTTGTACTTCTCTGTAAGCAATTCAGTGTGTAAAGGCTTAAGCTCCACTTACCACTAATCCCTTT